>OZ026612.1:6980477-7129477 GCA_964020975.1 Hermodice carunculata | reverse complement strand
TTTTTAACTGTGAATGGACGTGTACCTGTACCATTACCATGGGGTTCATAGTGAATGGGAGCTGCAGTGCAAATGTACTGACATAGTAATTAAGATTTCTTTTAGGTTATGGAACTGCAAGGAGTTAATGATAAAGATGCAGGTAGAATGTGTGCTGCTTGTGTCAACACTTGACAACTGTCCATCCACCTCAAGGTTCCCTGTCAGTGGCTGTCAGACTTATCACCAGCACAATGTGTTGTTCTAACAGGCTCTTGTTTCAGCAGTGGTGATCACTGTATGATGCTGCTGGGAACATGTAACATGTGGGTACTTCCAGCCAAATATACATTTGTCTGTCGTTGCATATACCGTCAAGAGTTTATGGATCCCCTGTTGGAGGAGATGCATATAGTGTTTATGGATCCCCTGTAGGAGGAGATGCATATAGTGTTTATGGATCCCCTGTAGGAGGAGATGCATGTAGTGTTTTGATTTGATTTTGATTTGATTTATTTCACAAAATCAATACATATAAAAACGGTGTGATTTACATAACAATAAAAGCATTGATTTTGCTGGGGTAGCCCTTAAAACCTACTGGTTTATTTCCAAGGAGGCCCCATAAAAAGTCTGCCTTTACTGTACATTGGCAAATAACACTGATGTAAACATAGTTTCACAATAAGTTAATATGTATATAAAAGGTATGCATAAAACTCAGTGTACATGTGACTAAATGAAATTAAACTAAAATAAACTAAAATACCTTAAAAACCGTAGCTATGCAGAATATATACATATACATGCATATACATATATATATATACATATATATATATATACATACACATATATACATACACATATATACATACATACACACATACATACATACACACATACATACACACAGACACAGATACATGCATATATATATATACATATAGATATAGATATCAATAAATTATGAAGATTTTGGACAAAAAAATAAAAAATGACATGTTGATGATCCAGATGGTAAGTATGCAATGGAATGGAGATGAGACTTGATGGTTCGGGTAAGCCCTTGAAATAAGTAGTTGTGATGAATGAGTTGAATAAGATGCTTATCCAGCTAGCTTCATTTAGCTTTAAATTGACAATTTAATGGGTAAATAAAGATAACTCGTCTGCGGTGCTTTTTTGCAGTAAGAATTTTTTCACCTTTGTTTGAATGTGGCCAGATGAAGTGTTGTTTTAATGTCCAAAGGGAGCGAGTTCCACTGTTTGGCACTTACATTATAAAAAGAAGCTGATTGGACAGATTTTACCTGTGGGAGAAAGAAATTTCTTTGGTTATTGCGTGTATTATGAGTATGGATCTGTGAGGTTCTAGTAAAAAGCTGGTTAAGAAGGACAATTGTCATTATATACCTTGTGCATATGAGTAAGACACAGCTGTTTTGCCCTGTTTTCAATATTAAGTAGTCCTTCTGATGCCAGTTCAGATGCTTATGGATCCCCTGTAGGAGGAGATGCATATAGTGTTTAGTCAAGGTTATCAGACTTTGTCATCATTTACCCAGGTGAGACTTGCCTTAAATTTGCTAAGGCGTGACCTTGAGATCAAAGGTCAAGGTCAAACTTTTTGCAGAAGAATAGTGGCCCTCTTAGAGGGGTGGCCTCTGGTGAGAGCCACCTGCTCAGGGGATGCATAATGGTTTGTTTGTTTTTTTTTTTTTTTCGCATGAAAAACTCTCTTCTAGTCAAGAGAAAGGGTGCTGACCAGATTAAATACATCCCATTTGTAGAGTAACACATGAGGTGACCCCCATCTGCCTTCTCATTGTCCCAGGCATCTCCACAGAATGTGAATATAATATATGCAGAAAAATTCCTCATGTAACGCAGTTTTAAGGAATGGGAGAGTACTTGGGTGGATTTGCCTGTGAGACGAGCTGTTTTACCTGACTACTGTAGTTCTAGATATTTTCGAGCTCGATTTAATTTCGCGCTTTTCGCGCTACCACCAAAAGCGCGAAATTAAAATGCGCGAAAATAAGTTGCATTGTATTTCACTACATTGTGTGGCATTGGATTGCGCGAAAATAAAATGCGCGAAAATTCTGAAATTTCAGAAAAAAAATGAGTTTGCGCGAAATTAAACACGTGCGAAAATTTCTAGAACTACAGTATGTCATGAGTACCGGTACCATGTGTGTGTGTTGAACTGAACTTTGTAACATCTGAACCTTTGTTGGCAAGGTGAAGTTTTACACGTAGTTTTTTTGTATTTTTTGGATAATAATCAGGTTGTCTCTTTAATTAACTCCTGTTAACCCTGTAGTGGCTTGGGCACGTGGTACTATATATTGGTGGAAAGGTTAGCGTGCGCTGCCTCTTTGGTTTCTGCCTGGCAAGCAAGTAAGCATAATTTTTGGCCCATACTTTCTAAATTCCAAATTTTCTTCAAAATTTCAAAAGTATTCTTCCAACTCCAGGGTAGCAAACTATGGGAAAATAATGACAGCTTAACTGGGGTACATTGTCGGTTTATATTTATTGATTCTGGTGCAAATATTTGAAACACACTAAACGGGAATATCTTCAAAAAAAAAAGAGATGTCTTTGCCTTCACTAAGCATGCAGTAGTACCACCAAATTAACCGAGCCAAAGGTAACACTAAACGAGTCCCTGGGGATTGCAATGGAAATTCACATTTTTAACTTCTCCAAAGTGGTCAACCAGATTCACTTCAAACTTTGTGGGCATGTACCCTGCGTGGCTGTCTGCCAAGCTTATTCAAATGGTCATGCTCCAGTGAGTTTTGGAATTTTTTATGATTTTTTTGTGTTTTCATTTTTTTGACCAAATCATCTGTGAGACTGCCAAGCCACTTGCTTTGAAATTGCATAGGAACACTTCTATGGACCCCCAGACCTCAATTTTACGAGGTGGCACTACCATTTTTTTTGGGGGGGGGGTGGTTATGCATTTTTGTTTGTTCTCCCTACTTTTGACTTCTTCAAAATTGAAATTGTTTTTAACAGTTCGTAGAAATGTAACTTAGGCCACTTAAAAATTATCCTAGTTTATCGTCAGTGGCTTTCCAAAAAAGTGATGTGGGAGGAAGGGTTTGTTTTTTTTTTGTTTTTTGTTTTTTTTGACCCCTTCCCTTCCCTCCAAATGATTTACTGTATCAAAGCGTTCCGCAAATCTCCATAGCCCATGATACAGGTTATTTATTCATTCAGAAGGTAAGAAGAATGCCGTAATATAGTTCTCTTGATCAACACTAGCAGCACTGACCACTCAAGACATTAAAATATTGGAACTTTGTTAGCAATTTTTGTTGCACATATTTACAAATAAAACAAAAAGAAATTGGTGTGGCACAAAAAAGCCTACGGGAGCTGATGATAAACCGGGATTTTTTATGTAACCTTATGGGAGGGTTAAACAAATATGGTTAGTAGGAGCTGATACTCTGCATTGCTGATTTTTTAAAAGAATATTTCAATTCTGGTACCTATCAGTTAATGCATGCATTCCTATTGATAACCATGCGAGTCAATGGGGACGGTTCCAATCTCATTTCCAATCAAGGTGGGCCTACTTCACTTTGCTTTGTTCATCAAAGGTCAGCTGAGCATGGGCTCACGAGAGTCCTCTTGTTTATGAATTTTTGCGTGTGTTTTGCTATTTCGAATTCTCCAAAACTGTCTCTTAGATTCTTAAAACCCGAAGGGAAATATAGCTTGTGGAAAGTTCAAACTAAATTGTTCACTAGGTAAAGATATTCCTTATCTGTGATTACCTCACCATACTTGAGTCTCAGCTGAGGTTATGTGGTGGTTAGGCATCCGTCGTGTGTCTGTCCCGTGTCATCCACAATTCACATTTTCGACTATTTACATGTCTTTTCAGATTTACTTCAAATTTGGTGGATATATATTTTGGGTAGATCTCTACCAAGTTTACTCAAGTGGTCATGCTTCTTTGATTTTAAAAAAGATTTTAAGGGAATTATTATGTCTCCCGGTGGAAGCCAGGGGACATATTGGTTTAGTGCCCGCCGCTTCTTCTTCTTCTTCTTCCTCTTCCTCTTCCTCTTCCTCTTCCTCTTCCTCTTCCTCTTCCTCTTCCTCTTCCTCTTCCTCTTCCTCTTCCTCTTCCTCTTCCTCTTCCTCTTCCTCTTCCTCTTCCTCTTCCTCTTCCTCTTCCTCTTCCTCTTCCTCTTCCTCTTCCTCTTCCTCCTCCTCCTCCTCCTCTTCCTCCTCCTCCTCCTCTTCCTCTTCCTCTTCCTCTTCCTCCTCCTCCTCCTCCTCCTCCTCCTCCTTCTTCACAACACTTGGTTTCCGTGCGATAAGTCTTGAAAGACTTGACACAATTTGATGAAACTTGGTAGGATTATGTATCTAGGCAAGACCTAAGTTGGGATCGTATTTGGGTGACCTTGACGTAATTTTCAAGGTCACAGGGTCACTAATGTGAAATTGGTTTCCGTTCGATAAGTCATGAAGAACTTGATGGAATTTGATGAAACTTGGTAGGCTTATGTATCTAGGCAAGACCTAGGTTGGGATTGTATTTGGATGACCTTGAGCAAATTCTCAAGGTCACAGGGTCACTTATGTGAAATTTGTTTCCGTGCGATATGTCTTGAACAACTTGATGGAATTTAATGAAACTTGGTAGGCTTATGTATCTAGGCAAGACCTAGGTTGGGATTGTATTTGGGTGACCTTGACGTAATTTTCAAGGTCACAGGGTCACTAATGTGAAATTGGTTTCCGTTCGATAAGTCATGAAGAACGTGATGGAATTTAATGAAACTTGGTAGGCTTATGTATCTAGGCAAGACCTAGGTTGGGATTGTATTTGGATGACCTTGAGCAAATTCTCAAGGTCACGGTCACTTATGTGAAATTTGTTTCCGTGCGATATGTCTTGAACAACTTGATGGAATTTGATGAAACTTGGTAGGCTTATGTATCTAGGCAAGACCTAGTTTGGGATTGTATTTGGGTGACTTTGACCTAGTTTTCAAGGTCACAGGGTCACTTATGTGAAATTGGTTTCCGTTCGATAGTGTCATGAAGAACTTAATGGAATTTGATGAAACTTGGTAGGCTTTTGTATCTAGGCAAGATCTAGATTGGGATTGTATTTGGATGACCTTGAGCAAATTCTCAAGGTCACAGGGTCACTTATGTGAAATTGGTTTCCATCCGATAAGTCATGAAGAACTTGATGGAATTTGATGAAACTTGGCAGGCTTATGTATCTAGGCAAGACCTAGGTTGGGATTGTATTTGGGTGACCATGACCTAATTTTCAAGGTCACAGTGTCACTTATGTAAAATTGGCTTCCGTTCGATAAGTCATGAAGAACTTGAAGGAATTTGATGAAGCTTGATAGGCTTATGTATCTAGGCAAGACCTAGGTTGGGATTGTATTTGGATGACCTTGAGCGAATTCTCAAGGTCACAAGGTCACTTATGTGAAATTGGTTTCCATTTGATAAGTCATGAAGAACAGGATGGAATTTGATGAAACTTGGTAGGATTATGTATCAAGGTAAGACCAAGGTTGGGATTGTATTTGGGTGACCATGACCTAATTTTCAAGGTCACAGGGTCATTTATGTGAAATTGGTTTCTCTGCAATAAGTCTTGAAGAACTTGATGAAAATTGCTAGAGTAATGTATCTAGGTGAGAGCTAAAATAGGATTGTAATTTTCAAGCAAACTTGGTCATTTGTAGTTTATCACCTGCAGCTTATTCAGAGACATAAGTGTTCCACCGGGAGACATTTGATTTTCTGTTGGAAAATCAGTCTGTTCTAGTTCATTCAAATTTTGGCATTTTTTTTTCTGCAACCACTCTTCCAATTACATCAAAATTGCATAGGGATACTTCTGGGGACTCTCAGACCTTAATTTGTTCAACAGCTTGTGCTGCAATATTTTGAATATTTTTGGGGGGTTACAAATTTATCACTAGGAGGCACTGCTTTTGATTCCTGATTCTTAATGATTTTTTCATTTCGGGTACTTCTCCAAATCATTAGTCAGATTGACTTCAAACTTGATGGCAATGTACCTTGGGGTGGTCTCTGCCAGAGTTGTTCAAATGGACATGCTCCATTGATTTTTTGATTTTTTATGAATTTCTTTGTTCTTTTTTGAGGCAAATCTTGAAAAATCTTCAGGGTATATGTACATGTCAGCTGAGCACAGGACTGTTACAATCCTCTTGTTTATTCAATTTGTTGGAAAATCTTCTGACAGCTTCTCCAAAACTGCTCAGCCAAATGTTTTGAAATCCCATGGGGCACTCCAGGGGAGTCCCCAGATCTTTATTTGTTCTCCAGGTGGCGCTGCAATTTTTCTATTATGAACTTGCGGTAGGGGTGTAAAAAAAATTTTAAATCTTCTGCAAAAGCACTTTTGTCCAATTGGTTTGAAGTTACATAGGGGCACTTCTAGAGACCTCAAAACCTTTAGTTTGTTCAACAGGTCATGCCACAACTTTTTTTTCTATTTTTCACAAATTGTTGTGCTTTTGCTTTTTTGACTTCCTCCAAATTGATAATTCTCTTCAAACTTGGCTAGAATATACCTGGACCCAATCTGCAGCAAATTTATTTGCTATATGCTGCTGATGTCATTTCTGGTTTTGCGACAAATTATTAAAATAAAGGGTATTATTAATTTTGAGCTTGTGACCTTGAAAGGTCACACTGACACATTGGCTAATATAATGGTAATTATGGATTGTGTCACTTTTCATGATAAAAATTGAGGACTCCCTGAACTCTATGAGTGAAGACTTATATCATGAATATTGCAAACAGTCACGATGGTCTTAGATAAAGGTGACCTTGATAATATTCTTAATTCACAGAACCACTCCAATCAGTGAATCCAAGGTCAGCTGAACACAGGACTGTCACATTCATTTTGTTTCTTTCTATGCATTCCTTTTTTTTTACATGCTCCATGGTTTAATTTGAATTATGAAGGGGATCAGCCATACGTATTGCAATTAGTGAAACCGTGAGGTATGGATCGAATCCTTGTTGGGCTGGACGTCACTCGGAACCTTCGTAACCAAATTTTCCAAACAAGCAACAATGAAGTCCATCTAAATATATAACGTGTAATGATGTGACTGACCTGCACAGTTATAGTTATCTTGTAAGTAAATTTGGTATCCATTGAAAGAAGAATGTGTAATATACATATGTATGACAAGTTCCCATAATACCAGTTTCTTGTCAATATCTTTTTCTTGCTGTGTCAATAATAAACAAAACAAACAAACGAAAAAATCAAATTCGAATACATGAATGACTATATGAATAAATATATATTAAAATGAGATATAGACTGACATCTTTTTATTATCCGCCTTTAACCTATACTTGCAATATTTCTTCATAAAATTTGACTGTGCAAATGCAGAAAATAATTTATGTACAAATTAAGTCCAAAATAAAGGAAATGGATGCATTTGTAAATGTTCTATTTCTATTTTTTAACTAATAAGGCACATTTAAAGCACATGATCAAAGTACAAAATATCAAGGAATGTGATTACTTTTTGATTAATTAAAGTGTGTGTGTCAACACACACTTTTCTGTTCTTTCTTTCTTTCTTTCTTTCTTTCTTTCTTTCTTTCTTTCTTTCGACTTTCTTCTTTACCAGCAAATTTGTCCGACACTTTTCTCGGACACTATTATACATAGAAACTCCAAAATTGGTATGATTGTACCTCCATACAAGGAGTTTGACCCTTTTACACAGAGTATTGAAAATGTTTAAAATTATGCAAATTAGGGGCATTTGAAATTTTAAATCTTGAATATCTTCAAAAGTATAATAGATAGAGATGTCATTCCAACTTCTACTAGGGGGTTATTGATCAGTGCGCATCCAATGAATTTCAAACAAAACTTGTAACAATTTAGATTATGCTTATTAGCAGCATTTGAAATTTTAAAACTTGAATATCTTCAAAACTATTAACGATAGAGATGTCATTTTAACTTCTACTAGGGGGTTATCGACCATTGTGCATGCAATGAATCTAAAGCAAAAGTTGTAGCCATTAAAATTATGCTAACTAGCACCATTTGAAATTTTAAAACTTAAATATCTTCAAAACTATTATAGATAGAGATGTCATTTTAACTTTTACTGGGGTTGTTGACCATTGCGCATTTTATGAATCTAAAACAAAAGTTGTAGCAATTTAAATTATGCTAATTAGCAGTATTAGAAATTTTCAATCTTGAATATATAACGCTATAATAGATAGAGATGTCATTCCAACTTCTTGTAGGGGGTTGTAAACCATTGCGCACCTAATGAATTAAAAATAAAAGTTGTTACAATTTAAATTATGCTAAAAAGCACCATTAGAAATTTTAAATCTTAAATAACTTCAAAGCAATAAAAGATAGCGACGCCATTCCAACTTCTACCCCTGTGTTATGGAATAGTTGTATATTGCCATACTAATATGCTTTGAAGACGCACACACTGATTTGCTATGCAGCAAATCATCTTTCCTAGTTTTAATTATTTTTATCATTTTTTTTTTTAAGATTAAAAGTAGGAAATTAAGGAAGGCCAGCTTTTCTGTCGGGTTGCTTGAAATCGAAGTACAATTGAGCTTTATTATGAATATCACAAAAATCGCAGTAAATATTATTGAGCATATCTATTGGAGTCAAAAATAATGTGGAAAGTTGTTAAAATCTAAAGTGTAACTTTTTTTTGAATATTCTTAAACCTTGCTTTGAGTATTGTAAGTTCTATAATACAAATGTCATCACTTGTGACCTTGTCAGGTTTTCATTATCTATGCTGCACATCTCTGATACACTGTTGTGAGCACTTGGCAACATGTGGGGAATCAAATTAATTAATGTTCATAGTTTTATGGAAATGAACATAAAAGTTACTGTTGGTTTATTTAGAATCGTACACTAATATAACACTGCCATAGTGCCAGGTTTAATTTGCCCAGGAGTGGACTTCACAATTTGTAGACTGCAAGAACCCTTACATTTTGGTTGGAACCTAAATGTTTGGGAAGTAAGACCCAGTTGGTGTGCCCTCTGTGGGAATATATATATATATATATATATATATATATATATATATATATATATATATATATATATATATATATATATATATATATATATATATATATATATATATATATATATATATATATATATACACATACACACATACATACATACACACATACACACATACACACATACACACATACATATACATATACACATACACATACACATACATATACATATACATATACATATACATACACATACACATACACATACATATACATATGGAATCCTTTTCTCTGGATTAGTTTAAACTTGAATGTTGCTTTTTGTTGTATATTTGTATATTCGTGCATATACAAGAACATACAAATTCTCTAAGTCTTGGCATTACAAGCAAAAACTTGTGATACCTTATTTATTTTAATTCTACGTTGAGGATGAATTATTATTTTTGTCTCGCCAGCATAAGCTGTTGGTGAGACCAAGCACTCACTTTCCGTCTGCCCATTCGTCAGTCCTTCCATCCATCAACAAAAACTTCGGACTGGTATTATTTCACTAACTATACTGGGTAGGGCTTTCATATTTGGGTAAATGATTTATAGTGTTGGTCACTACAGATTTGTGCCATCACTGTCACACTTCATTGGTTACATCGTGCTTGAATGAGCATTGTAAGATAACTTCGGAGTGGTTTAAATTATGCTGGCGAGACATTCATGCTCCCCCCCCCCCCCCTTGCCCCCCCCCCCCCCCACGCATGGCTCTGATTGAAGAAGGCTATACCATATTACCAGGCTGGATTATACCAGGATGTGTATTTTCAATAGCAACTCCTTCTATCAGCTTAATATATGGAACAAACAGTTTTACACAAACTTGCAAGTTTCTTCATTCCTTGCTTTAGTTAAAAAAACAAACAAACAAACAAAGCGCTATTCTCCAGCCCTTTTCGTGAATAGCATGATTTGAAAACAAAATAAAAGACTATATAATTTTAAAGTTTATCATGTGCATTATGTTTGTTTTAATCAATCATTATCTATCGGCTTCTCATTAATTGTTAAAACCAAAAAAGTTCAAAATCTCTGTTAAAGAAATGAGCTGAGGACCTGTGTGTGTGTGTGTGTGTGTGTGTGTGTGTGTGTGTGTGTGTGTGTGTGTGTGTGTGTGTGTGTGTGTGTGTGTGTGTGTGTGTGTGTGTGTGTGTGTGTGTGTGTGTGTGTGTGTGTGTGTGTGTGTGTGTGTGTGTGTGTGTGTGTGTGTGTGTGTGTGTGTGTGTGTGTGTGTACGTACGTGTGTGTGTGTGTGTGTGTGTGTGTGTGTACGTGTGTGTGTACGTGTGTACAAGCTACTCATGACCAGTGTATAGAGGTCAATGTCACTAGAATTTCTCATTTTTGATGACGAGTGTTGAGAGGGTTTTTTTTTTTTTTTTTTTTTTTTTGATATATCTTTGGGAACAAAATGGCCAATGCGAGGACACACAAAGTTTTATAAAGAAGTTAAAGAGACGTTTTCGTGACCAGCATGTGCAAGTATTTAATTCTTACTAATCTTATGGATGTTGTTCATGGTACAGGCTCAAAATTACGCACTTGCTGGATGTTCAAACAAAGTGACATAATGTAGGACTATTAACAGTTGAATAAATGTTTTAAATATGGCATGGTTTATCAAAACTAAGGTTATATAATTGCTGCCTTCCCTCCACCCCCCCCCCCCCATAAGTTTCAAGCAGGGGCCAGGCCCCCAAGTCTTGTCTAAAACTAAAAATTACAATATATGCTCCACTCCCCCCCCTCCCCCATCACCACGACCACCATTCCCGTATTTATGAGCTTCCTATGTAAGCTGCAAAAGGATGTGAGAACTTCACAAGGACGTGTGAGACCATTTTAAGTGTGTAATACCCCAGGACAGGTAGGGGTAGGAACTATAAAATGTATTCTACAGGGAGACATTTCGGAAGACCTCGAGTCCCAAAGGTCATACAATTGCTGTTTCCCTGTAAAGTCTACGAGTATAGTTAAGATAGGTACGTATTTGTAGATAGAATGGGGGGGGGGTTGCATGTGTAAAGTGACACCCCCCAAAATAGTATCATTTCCCAGTTATGATCATGCCTCACATAGATCCATGCATGTATACTTTACACTATTAAAGAGATATTGTTAACTTCAGGAAACATTTGAAAAATCTGTACAGTGAACTTTAGCTATTTCCAATCTGGCTACAGGTACCCACTGCATTATCACATGTGCCGCAGCACTACATGCCAGTTCCCAAATAAAATTTAAACACACGCACACACACACACGCACACACACACACGCACACACACACACGCATGCACACACACACACGCACACACATACATATATCTATGTGTATTTAAATTAATTTTAAACACACACGCACACACACACACACACACACATATATATATATGTGTGTGTGTGTGTGTGTGTGTGTGTGTGTGTCTGCGTAAAGGAACGTCAGACTCCTCTTTTTTATGCAAATTTTAAGAGGTTTTTCGTCCTTTTTGGGGGGGGAGAGGGGGGTTCTGCGTACAGGACGGTGACAGTCCTCTTGCTGCCTACTTTAGTATTTTTATTCTTCTTTTTTTCGGGGGGAGGGGGGCTCTGCGTACTGGACCATCAGAGTCCTCTTGTTGCTAAATTCAGGATTTGTTTTTCTTCCTTTTTGGGGAGAGGGGTTCTGCGTACAGGACTGTCACAATCATCTGGTAGCAAATTTGACCATTTTTCTTCGGGGGGAGGAGGGGGTTCTACGCCCAAATTTCAGATTTTTTTCTCATTTTTTCGGGGTTTTTTTTTGTTTTGTTTTGTTTTTTTTTTTGTTTTTTTTTGTTTTTTGTTGTTGTTTTTTTTTAGTTTTTGTTTTTATTCTTTATTTCTTTTATTATTTTTTTGGCTCATGTTGGTTTATGTCTATATGAAGACGAAACATTTTATTATGTGAAACCTAACTTTGACAAAAACTGTCTAAAATGTCGGGTGCATGCTTTCGAATGTAGACCTACGTTACATTTAGCTCACTGTTCCGCCATGATTAACTTTAGTCATCCATTGCATGGATATGTGTGTGTCGGCAATACCGAAGTGCAAACAAGTTCATGTTTTTGCTTTTCTTACAACACAGAATGAATTCCCATTTGAACTTTCAAATACCTGATACACCTATCCCGACAATAACAAAAAACAAACATACAAAAAAAACAAACAAAAACAAAAAAACGAAACAAGAAAAAAAAAGCAAAACACCCAACAAAAAAAACATAAACAAAAAACGCATACACCGCCCCGCCACCCCCTAAAAAAGTAGGATTTGGGGGGAATTAACGGTCACTGAAACTATGCTGGAGTGGTCATATTTGTAAAAATTTTTAACGAAAAAAATTGTCATTATTCTTTTATTAAAACCAACACGAAAACAGAGAAATACTTATACGTTATTACATCTACATAAATACAAAATACATAAAATGACGTGGTCAGGAACCATACAGGAGAGACTAGGAAATTAGGCATTACCTACACATTAACACCTTAACAAAGGACATAATTGGCGAAGTTGCGGGCTGCAAATGACCTATGCGACCGATTTGCGGACAGCAAATTATATGAAGTGACGGGAACGAGTTTATTTTAACCTAAAACTAATGATTGGCTTTAACAATACTACAAATGAATACTAATAGTAATAATGTTTGTTTTCATGTCATTGGGATCATTGTACGGCCTTTGGTATTTGACTTGCGGCCCTACAGTCGTCATTTGCCCCCTCCGCTTCGTGTCGGGTGCAAATGACCACTGTCGGGCCGCAAATGACCACAATGCCCGCAAAACAAACAATATTTTTATATTTATGATTCTCTCTTCATACCGCTATTGATTGTTTGCTTGGGGCTTTTCATAGACCAATTTTCATGCTTTCGAAGGAAACCTTTCAGCCTCGATCATATGCTCTGCTAGTTTTCTTTCCCACATCGAACCTCTATTTTAAGTATTCAAACTATTCAAAGAATTGGACGTATTGAAAATCAATTTTGTTCTGAATGCCAAAGCCTTGAAATTCATTTTTTTTCATATCCACAATAAACAACCACAATATTTCACTAATATGTCCGCTTCCCAGCCGTTTAACACATTCCTATACCATTCGAAAGCGTGATTACTGATATTCTTCGTCCTGTCATTCGTCTAAGATATAGGCCTACTACAAAAAATAAAAACCTGTATCATAAGTTTTCAGGTTCTCAGTTTACCTCAGATCATGTCTCCCTGTATTACTGACAAAGTCTTCACACATTCATATGATGGGGATATATGGATATATCAAGATGTTTTTTTTTTCATTTCTAACAAGTGCTTTCGGGCCGTACCCAGGTAACAAATTAAACTGACGCCAAAGGAGGTGATGTGTAAAAGGGGATAGGACATCCATTTTAAACATGCTCCAACAAATATCTAAGCTACCTAAGGCCTAAAAATAATAATAAATGAGCATGTGGTTTCGATAACTCGACCGACCCAACTGAAATGCGGGAGTCCCGACCCTAAATAATTTTAGATTAATTCCGTTAGCTAACATAAATGATGTACACTCATGCATGATATAATAATAGAAACCTCATCTTGAAAAAACATGCACGTGAAATTCTGAAAATCCCAAATTACTTCCCTTATCAAGTTGTGACAATTTCGATCAAGGAAAGAAAACAGTACAAGAAACTGAGAAAACGCTAATAGGAAAACACGAAAATGCGAGTGCGAAAACACAACATAATTTCTGTCGTGTTTTCGTCCTAGTGTTTTTTATTTTAGTGTTTTTGCATTCGTGTTTTCTTGTTTTCGCCTTGGCATTTTTATGGAGAAAGAAAAAAAATTAGTTGGCACTTTTGTGCCACCATACTCCATGGACATCCGTTGCACACAACATGCCCAAAAGAGGGCGCTGCATTTCAGGTGGCACTTTAAAATTTTGAGCGGCTGTGTGTTTTGCAGTTTATGACATAATTAGTAACATATGTCCTCTCGCAAACGTATGACGTTTTAAAGGACAGTAAAAAATGCAGATTTACTACCCAGGGTGGATGTGTGAGCTGGTAAGCGTCAGCCTCTAAGTCGAACATCTGCTTATAGTATGAACCTTTTTGGAAAGTTTACATAAACCATAATCTGCGGAACGTCAGAAATTTGGGCATGAGGTGCATGGACCGTGTGAATGTGATGGACGACACGGACAGCAGACAGTACGGGTACGTACTCTGTCCTGGGTATTATTTATGTGTGCAGGTTAGGGGGTACTCGTACATCAGTTTGTTTTTTGCCCCAAAAAACGGAGTAACCTGTCCTTGCAACCAAGTGGTTGGTGTCCCCCACCGTAGACGTATGGCCTATGTTCTTCGATGATGGCTTTGATGCATGTGCTGATTATCTGAATGCTGGGATAAATATATAACAAAAACATGTGTACACTGTATTAGACATGTTGAAGCTTTCAGGATTTGCATCACACTTTATTTGAAATCACGAGGGCTCAACAAGATATCCATATTTCATGGGAGATGCGAGTATTAATATTGTGCATGTGCTGGGGTTTTTTCGTTACTTCTCTTAGTCTTTTCCCATCGTTGAATTACTCAACATTGGTTATGTCATCATATTTATGACAAGGTTAAGGCGTACCATCTCTCTTGCATACTGGAATATTGATGGTATTTTTCGCAGAGTTAATGGCCACAGGCTATGTAAGCTCACTGACAGTCAGTTTGGAAAGAATGTATCACCTTTCGATGAAAGCTAATGATTGATGGCTAAAGAGATGAAATCTCTGTCACGTCAACAAGTGAAGGAAGCTTTACATCGACCAAAGAGACCACGTTGAAGTATGATGGTACAACAAAAAAGTTGGGTCACCTGGCTGAAGTAGAAATCAGGACTAAGAACCAGACATTTCTGCTTGGGGTGTGTGAACAAGCATCTGGCACGGCTAACGCTTACGCGGAGACAATAATGGACAGCATCAAAGCAGTGGAATCTTGCACAACGCCTGATTCAAGAGGCTCAGACTTGAAAGTTTTCAAAAACACAAACACTATGACAGTCCGATGTGTCACAAACTCAGCCATAGACCAACAACTGGAACTGTTAAACGGAGGTGCACTTAAAAAATTTGAATGTGCCATGCATCCTCTCGACACGATCGCCAAAGATTGTGATAAGAAAGTAAAAACCTACGGAGCAGTAAGTGACACAAAGAACAAAAAAACAGCAAGCAAATATCCATTTGCCCACTGTGGTGAAGTACCACACAATCACTTGTGCGAACATCAGCAAAACTTTTTCATGATGTGCAATATAATTGTGATTTAGAACTCGTGAAATATCTAAAAAGTGAAAATGTCGTCCCGGAGTCTGAGGCTAGCTGTGCTATACTGTACCTGCGATTTGTCGGTAACACTAGATTTCATGTTTACCTACTGTGTAGTGGCATTTTGTGCCATTATGCACAAAACATTGTGAACTTCTTCACTAATGTGTACCCCCCCCCCCCAAAAAAAAATGATGTACAGCCAGCATGCCGTCCTGAATGCACTACAGTTAGAAGATGTCCAGGTCTCTGCCAGTGCCCTTGGACTCATTGGGAATCTGGTGACTGGGCCCTGGATGAGACTAGTTGGCAAAGTGGACCATATTCTAGGTATGAACCCATACTTCCAAGAGGCTCAGTCGAAACTTGCAGAGTAGAATGAAGATGCTGGCCCACTTTTGTACGCACCACCCCAGTGTTTGATATACCGATGAAGACTGACGTCATGTTAACAAGCTTGTTGCAAGAAACTCTAAACAATGACAGAACCCTTCAGCTGCTGCAAGAACTCTGTGCAGCATGTTTAGATGTTGTGAATAGGTAGCTAACAACTCATCTTCCAGGTGGCATCTTTGCCCAACCATCAGCTGACCTACTGCACCAAGCTGAGTCATGCCACAGCACCAATATAAGTGGGGAGAGAAATTTTGCAGTGGCTGACCAGGAAATTGTTCGTGCCCGTAGGGATGAAACCACCATTATATTTACTGTATATTCTCATATCAGCATAAAGGTGTATAACTTTTGTTGCATCACTTTTTAAAATAAAGTATGCAGTTGGTGTTGTGCAGACACCTTTCATTGAAAACATTAAAGATAAAAAAGGCAAGTCTATCTAGATAAAAATCATAAGTTATGCCAGTGTTTACCTGTCGTAGCCAGGAAACACGTGCTCCAAGCATGGCTTGTCAGCATTAGGTCACTGCGTATGAATATGTGATTTGCCCTCTGTTTATAAAACTCATCATGGAAAAGATATCTGTCAAACCATACAACACAAACAGGCTGATAAGTTCATGGAATAGTCTAGCTGAAACAGTGGGTTAATTACAGGTAAATGGCCCCCAAAGGTGTCAGCACAAGACAACTAAGAACTATTTAGTGTGGTAACCTGCCCTGATTGGCCGCAATGGTGTATTCATACCCGTAGGGCTCAGCTTGGCTTCATTGAGGCCAAGACTCTGTTTAAAGTTAATAAAACTGGGAACTGGGTATCTGATCAAGATGATGAAACCAGACGCGCCCACATTGAGGTATCATGCAAGGAGGCAAAGAAAGTGGCAAGAAAGGACAGGAGGAGACGAGAGGCAATGGAAAAAGTGCTAGATGAGAGGCTGAAAACATCAAGAAAGAAAATGCTCGAGAAGGAAGACAAGAGGTGGAGAAACTTGTGGAGGACTTATTTGAGAATGGTGGCATATGGGAGGATGAAGAGATGATCAAGGACAGATTAAAGGGAAAATCTAAAACCAAGGCCATTGCAGCTATTAAAAATCAAATTAATATCTGGATTAAAATGTTAAGATGCACACCTCAGGACAAAATTGTTATGGGTAAATGCACGGAAGAACAGTTAGAGGCTCACTTAGTGGGACTGTTGAATGTGTTAATACCAACAGGTCTAGAAGATTTGTATGACTGTTGCACAGCATTGAATCACTGGTTGTTTCATTAACAGGACTCCACCTGGTACAGCGCTGGGTGAACAGGGATGGAACTGTTCAATGGTATTGTATTTGTGTCTTTTTGCCCAGAACCACTTCCTAGTAGTCAATATCCTATTCCGCAGTTCGAACTCTTTACTCTCCATAAGCTAACCTGTCCCTGTCTAACCTGTATATATATGGAATTACTATTGTCTATATTGCACATGTTCCTCTGTAAAATTTTGACATAGGTTGTATCAGCCCAAATAAATTAAAGGGTCTTCAGTGGGTAACTACTCAACATGTTTTGGAGCCTTTTACCCGTACATGTCTCTCTGAGTAGCAGCTCCTTGCCTAAGCTAAATATTCAGCAAAGACAACCCACATAATAATGAATAAATATGAACGTGGCAATTGATGAATTAGCTAAATATGTGAAGTTTTGCTTGTAAATGCAGAGCTTCATATCAAAGAAGAATACCTGTCAAACAAACCATAATTGCCAAATTTTCATAGTACAGGTTCAGATAAGAACAATTTGACTTACCCCTGAACCAAAATGTACTCTTTCTGGCTGGACAGCTTTTCGTAGTTAAACCATCCGCCAATGTTTGACTGAAGTGGAAACAAGCTGGGGCATTATATTCAGTCCCAGTGATTGTAAAATAAACAGTTGCAGCTAGACCACCTGTACAAACCAAGGAAAATCCTAACAAGGACTGCAACAATGTACATCCTGTACCAGAGATGTAAAACAAACTCCATGATGACACCTACTCCTCAAACAATTAAGCTCTATTTAACTGCCAACCCTGAGTCAATGTGTCAACTTAATGTGTCAGGTTTGTGACACTTGAGAAAATACTGTCAATTTTGAGTAATTTTTTAATAGTGAGTAAATGTGCATTTAGGCATGTCAGAAAAGAATAGAAGTCATTAGCATTTATGCCAAAAACATGCTATCAAAATAATTTTTCTAAACAGGATTTTAAGTACAATTAGGCAAACATGCAACTGTCGTAGGCCGCTTCTTGCTACCTGTAGCCCCTGGGGGTTTACCTAACAGAAAACATGTAAGCCTAAAATGTCTGATAGTGAATATTAAAACAGAAAGATGCCAAAAGATAAAGTTAAGAGGGAAAGTGTGAAACCTATGTGGAGAACGGGTGAATTTGAAATCAAATATGAAGACAATTCTGTTTGCTGCCTCACCCCAGCAGAGGTTGTAGTTGATCTATACAGGGGTGACCTGGATATCAGATTTCACTAAATCAATGTGATAAGGACAGCATTTTGAACTGAAGAACTCGCAAACTGTGTTGAAAAACATTCGTATAATGATATTTACTTTATTTCATTTAATATCATTATGATATTATTTGAACGGTTTATGGACGGGTTTTGTAGTTATCAGATTTCACTAATGAATGTGATAAGGACAGCATTTTCAACTGAAGAACTTACAAACTGTGTTGAAAAACATTTGTTTAACCATATTTACTTTATTTCATTTAATATCATTATGATGTTATTTGAGAAGTTGGGGGGATGTAGTTGCTTTCTTCATTTTTTTTTTTTTTTTACGTTTGTCTTTCAGGGGGGCTGTTGACGCGACCTCCATGACCTGTCTGGAAAGAAAATGAAAATACTTGCATTATGCATGAAATCCTGGTAATTCCTGGCAGTATGTTGCCTTGAATTCAATAAAATGTTGTGTGAAATTTGTGTTTTTTATCAGCTAATCCCCATAGTTATACATACAGGGTTCATACAAGCCTAAGCTGCCTTGAAAAGTTTGGAGAAGTTTGGAATTTCAGGTCATGCCCTTCAAGGCCTTGAAAAGTTTTGAATTTCACTCTTGTGTCTTTAGAAGTTTGGAAAATTATATTTTGTTCTCAGACTTGGGTATTTTAGTTCATTTGCGACCTTGTATTTTTGTTATGTGTTGGCCTTGGTGTAAGCCAAAGTAAGTTTGGAATTTTGGACAAATCAGTCTGGAAAAAATTGAAAAAGTCGTGAAATTTGTGGCCAGACAGGTGTATGAACCATGTACATATTCAAATGAAAATATCATTTTAATTAAAGAATGGTTACACTTTGCTCACAATGACCCTGGTTGATATCCAAGTACCAATTATTGTAATTTGATAAGATCACTGAGGTATTGGTTTGGTTCAAATTGACATTAATCACAAATCCTGATTATGATAATCTTAAATCTCAGACATGGTGCCCTTATTATAGGTAATTTGATGTCATCTTGGAGTCATTTGTGACAAAAGATGAACACATTACTGTGCCAGTACCTCTTTTCTGAATTGCCACTAATCAATCCTTACTGTGGATTAATCCGGATTAACATTATCTGAAATCCCACACATACTGTCCCTTTATATTGTATTTTGGAATGAGCCTGAGTTGCTTGTCACACCAGACACATCTCACTTAAAATACAATGTCTGTGCTGTAATACAATGCCTGTGCTGTGTATTTCTGTATTATTTAGAGGAAACTGGCATTTAATCCATAGTCCAGATTTAGATAATCCAGAAAACCATAATTTGGATTACATAATCTTAAATTACTAACATGTAATTTTACATGGCCCTGTGATATTTTGGGACAAAGTAAACCTTCTGAGTGCATTTAGATTGTATTTTATATATTTTTAACCTGTTTTTGACCAAAATTTGATAATCCTTATCCAGATTAATATGATCCACATTAATATGATACCTTCATGTCATATCTGATTCACTAATATGGTGTCAGATGTCATAGCCACTTTTTGTGTGATCATTCTAGCTAAAAAAATAATGAGATATGGAGGAGTAAAGAGAGCATGAAAATGACCCCAGGCAGCTGACAAAGACAATGGGGAAAGGTCACAACTTTTTATAATGGCAAATTAAGACTAATTAACCCAAATTACAGCCACATTAAAAGTATCATATAACTCAAATTCTAATCAAGATATTTTCAAAATTCCAACCGATTTGACTTTGTCTCACCCAGATCTATCAAAAGAGAAATATTTTCGACGTATATTTGCACTTTGAAATTTTAGCTGATATACCTACTTTCAACATTGTATGTCTTGTAGAAACACACTACATGGTCCAGATCAGATGACATTGTTTGTTTCCCAGGTTTTCAAGTGTATCAAAATGTAAGGGATAAAACTTCTGCCAAATGGTGGCATTGTGTGTGCATCAGACCAGAATTAAATAAAGGAATTAAAATCATACCCATTACAAATGGTGGAATACTATGGTTAAAACTGTGCAAATCCATTTTTAATTTATGCAAGGACCTGTTTCTAGCAATCACATACGTCGGTCCAGTAAACTCCCCATAGTGGGCCATATGGTAGAAGAAACAGCAGCATCTTTGAATATTTGGAAACAGACATTGCAAAGTGCTCCAAGCAATGGGACTGTCTAGTCTGTGGAGACTTTAATGCTGGAACCAATTAATGACCAGTCAGATTTTTGTGTAAACGAAGATAACTCGGTGACAGATGCAATGAGTGGCTACATCAGTGATGTACCAATGGGACGTCTCGAAGAAACATGGACCGTTAGCCTGCAGATGTTCACAGTGTGAACCTTCTATCTATCATAGTATGTATAAATCTACAGGTATGGAAATATGGTCATATTATTAGGGACTATTCAGGTCGATGCTGCTGTTACAATGGTCAACCAAGCATGATTGACTATTTTCTTGCCTTCCAAAACACCTTGGACAGATTTGAATACTTCTTTGTACACGACCCAGGTGAATTTTCTATTCATTGCATACTGTCATGTGTGATTGAGGACGTGTGTTATGCTCATGTGGAAGACAGGTACATTCATCAGCAAAAATTTGTTTGGGTAGAAGCTGATTGTGTAAATTTCGCAAGAGTGCAGGCCACTGTCACATACTGACATTGTGTCTGAGATCGATTAATTCCGTGTCAATGTAAGTAGCCTCTCTGTGGATCAGGCAGTACATTCAATCTCATTACATAAGATTATTACTTGCACAACAAAATTACCCTCAAACTTACAGTGGTACCTGCTATTTCAGACCACCCTTAATGCCGCACAAAAGTGCTCCCTTATGACATGTGGTTTTTCACTGCGGGCAAGCTAGCAAAAAAAATATTTAAAAAGCCAGTGTCTTGAAATGGGGGTCTTAAAAACTAGTGTGATCTTTCACGAGAGGTGCTCTTTAGAGCAGGTACCACTGTACATGCATGTCTAAACTTGTGCTAAAAGTCAAGGTTAAAGGATCAATGCGAAAAGACCACTTATCCAGCCACAAATACCCCATTTAGATATAGAATTATATCCACCAATTGTGTACAAGATTAGTAATGTTGTTTTGATAAAACGAATTTACAAAAAATAAGAATGTTTGTAATATCAGTAGACAAATAAACATATGCCTGCAAGAGGGATTGTCTATAAGTGTAGAAACGTGCATGCATGAATCTGAATCATGTAAATTGTGGATGGAAATTTCAAAGTAGAGGTTAGTTGTTGGCCTGGTGGTACAAGATTCAAAACAGGTCCAGCCAAAAAAGTGGTATGACTCGTAGTGCAGGAATACCCACAGCTTGCCTAGGTCAGCTGGCAGAGATTTGCGGAAAGATCCTTTGCACCCATCTCTTCAGGCCAATGTGTATGTCCTGCGGAAGGGATACCAAAGCACACTTAACAGGAAGAAGAGGTGTTATAAGACATACATTTTGAATCTGTCAGAGAAAGCAGCCCATCCCAGTTTTGGAAAATGTTCAATGAGTTGAAAGATATGGAAGGTCAACACAAAAAAACCCCATCCCCATATCTCAATGGGTAGATTATTTTCATAACTTATTGAACGCACCTTTAAATACAGGCAACTCCAATTCTGACCATAGGAACTTTGGTGATTACATCCTATAAAACAGGAAAAGGATCTTTAAAGAAGTAAACTTCTCAATTTCTGAAGAAGAAATTGACATTGCACTTAAAAAAAACAACAAAAAATAAGAAGGCCCCAGGTCCTGACATGATATTAAATGAAATGATTAAAGCAGGTAAACATGTCCTGTTTCCAATCCTGCAAAAAATTTTAATCGCATCGTAGCTGAAGGTACCTTGACAAATGCATGGAGGATGACTTCTTTATCACCTTTCCACAAGAAACGGAATCCTCTCCACACAAACAATTATGGGGGCATAGTTATTGGTAGTGCAGTAAGTAAACTGTTCTGCAACATTCTCCATCAACGCCTAAGTAAATTTGCGGAAGAGCAGGCTCTTATCCCCAATTGTCAGATTGGGTACCGCCACAGAGCAAGCACTGTGGATCATATGCTCACTCAACAAACATTTGTGGATAAATACATAAATTGTGTTAGCCAGAAAAAATTGTTTTGCTGTTATATTTTTACTTCAAGGCAGCATTTGACACAGTCAACAGAACAGCACTATTTTATAAACTCTTGCAAGTCGGAATCAGGGGCAACTTTTTACCTATCCTTGAGAATATGTGCTCCAAAATAGAGTATTCTGTGAAAATCAATACTGGCACCAGCAACGCTTTTGAATCTAGTATTGGTGTAAAGCAAGGGTGCGTCCTAAGTCAGCTACTTTGTAAATTAATCATAAGAGAGTTGCCACGTATGTTTATGTCTCCCCGTGCAACGGGGGGACATATTGTTTTTGCGTCCGTTTCTTCCGCTTCTTCTGGTCTTTCTTCAACACATTGTTGTGTGTGTTGCGGACGTGATAAATCGAGAAAGATTTGACTTGGAAAGTTGAAATTTTTTGTGAAGATGTTTCTATGTAAAACCTTGCTTCGGATTGCAGATGGGTGACCTGACCTATCTTTCAAGGTCACATAAGCATGTCGTGTAAAATTGACGCGGATGCAATAACTCCGGAAGGATTTGATGTAAGAGGTTGAAATTTTACATGATTATGTACCAAATTATGAACTAGGTTGGCATTGTAGATGGGTAACCGTGACCTATTTTCAAGGTCACATGGCCACTTTTAAAAATCATTGCATATGCACTCGAGAAAGATTTGACTTAAACAGATTGATATTTTGTGTGATTATGTTTCTATGTAAGGTTTTTGTAAGACTTTGCTTGTAACTGCAGATGTATGACCTTGACCTATTTTTCAAGGTCACGTGGGCATGTCATGTAAAATTGACACGGATGCAATAACTCCGCAAGGATTTGACGTAAGAGGTTGAAATTGTGCATGATTATGTACCAAATTATGATCTAGGTTGGCATTGTAGATGGGTGACCTTGACATATTTTCAAGGTCACATGGCCACTTTTAAAAATCATTGCATATGCACTCGAGAAAGATTTAACTTAAAGAGATTGATATTTTGTGTGATTATGTTTCTATGTAAGATTTTTGTAAGACTTTGCTTGAAAACGCAGATGTATGACCTTGACCTATTTTTCAAGGTCACGTGGGCATGTCATGTAAAATTGCCGTGGACGCAATAACTCCGCAAGGATTTGACTTTAGAGGTTGAAATTTTGCATGATTATGTACCATAATATGAACTAGGTTGGGATTGCAGATGGGTGACCTTGACCTATTTTTCAAGGTCACATGGGCATGTCATCTAAAATTGACGCGGACGCAATAATTCCGCAAGGAATTGAATTAAGTGGTTGAAATTTTGCATGATTGTGTACCATAATATGGTACCTTGACCTATTTTCAAGGTCACGTGGCCACTTTTTAAAAATCATTGCAGATGCACTCGTGGAAGATTTGACTTAAAGAGGTTGCCATTTGGTGTTATTATGTTTCTATGTAGACTTTTGTAAGACCGTGCTTGTAACTGCAAATGTATCACCTTGACCTATTTTTCAAGGTCATGTGGGCATTTCGTCAAAAATCAACGTTTTGAAATGTCAGTAAAGAGTGTACCTTCACCATATCTGTAGATCATTGGAATCGGTATGCCTATTTACAAAAATAAGGTTGACAATAGTAAGGGCACACGGGGAGACATTTGATTTTCTGTTGGAAAATCGGCCTGTTCTAGTTAACAGTGATTGTGACCCGGTAGCCATTCATAACTCTGACCTCATCTACTTTTTGTGTGTAGATGACTTTGTTATTCTAGCCCTGTCCACTAGTGGTCTGCAAACTGCTTTGAACAGGTTGGAGGCTTACTGTAAACAATGGAACCTAGTGATCAATCTGAATAAAACCAAAGTATTAATTTTCAATAATGGTGGGCATCTGCTGAAAAAGTATAAATTTCATTTGGCTTAGTCTCAGCTGGAAAATGTAAGAAGCTAAATTGTTATTTAGGAATTGTATTTTCAATCAATGGCAATTTCAATGCAGCACCAAAAAGGCTGTGCAACCAAGCCAAGAAAGCTTTGTTCAATTAAAACAAATTGATGTTTGGGATGATCCTATAGCCGCATACAAGTTATTCCAATCCTTAATTTTCCCTATCTTAAGTTACTGTAGTGAAGCCTGGGCCCGTTGTTTCATTAGGAATTCAAGTGCTTTTAATTTCATGTCATATGGGACAAACTACCTGCTGAGAAAGTCTTGTTGAGCTTTAACAAACATATATTAGGTGTAAATAGAAAAACCACAACTGTGGCTGTCCACAGAGAATTAGGATGCTACTAGTCACTATGCTCCCTCAGGCAGCAAAACATTGCTTCAAAAATTAGTATGAATGAAAGAAATGACCTTGTGGGTTCAGCCTATCTTGATTTCCTAGTTCCAAAACCGGTAGGGCAACGCTAATTATGGAAATGTGGAACAAGGCAAATTTTTGGTAATGTCAGGGAAAGTCAAGACCGTATGCAGCCAAATAAAGCTATTTCAAACTTGAAACAGTGGTTCCAGGAAAAATTTGTTGAACAGTGGACCTTGTATGTGCAAAGAGATGACCCTTATTCTAAATTGCAAAGCTACAAGTTATTTAAAAGTGAGTTAGGTATACAAAGTATTATTTATTATGCACAAAAATTTTGATGCACACAGGGAATTCTGTAAGTTGCGCACTAGTGCACACCAATTGCTGATCAAGTTAAGGGGGCACACTGTCCTGAAAACCCCTGCTGAGCTGAGAGCATGCAAGTTGTGCACAACAGGGATAGTGGAGGATGAAAAACATTTGTTAATTGAATGTCCCTTCTGTTGTAAAGAAAAAGAAAATCTATATTATGACCTTTTTGACACATTATACCATGTCTTGGCCCCATATGATAAATTCGTTTTTCTCATGTCGTACAACAATGGGGGATACAGAGATCTTGGGCACAGTCCTTAAATTTGTTGAACAGTGTCAGCAAAAAGAAAGGCTGCGCTTGCTACATAATCGATGGGTGCGTTAAACTGAAGTACTTGCCTTCCCCCATGAGACTAGTTAAGTGAGTGGCCGCAAGAGGGACCCAGACTAGTGACTAGACGCTACTGTTTGATCCACCATCACTGATACTCTCAAAGCTTGTGTCGTGGTTAATATCCACCCACTGTTTAGTATCTGTACAAGTTCTTATGTATAGTTGTTAGTAGTAAGAGTCATCATTCACTTCATTTTAAATTCTCATTACATTTATGTATTTGTCACCATCTGCTATGTTCACCTAGTATTAGGCAGTAAAGTATCATAGCAGTCAATGGAACACCTAGTACTACCCGTCCAACCACTAGCAATGTTTCTCAACCCAAGATTTAACGCTAAAACTTTCTTCATTTTCGAAGAACGTATATATATAATTTATTAACTATTTTCAACTTTATAAAAGAACTTATAATATATTTCGCAACTCAAAAATTTTCTGATCCAGCAATCTATAATTGGTTTGCCAGTTGATTGACTTTTATACTGATCTTTCACATTTCCTCGTAGCTTGCCTGGGAGATTGGGGGAGGGGGGGGGGTATCGAATTAAGAGCAGTTTAGAGTTTACATTGGTCCTCTGCAAGCCCAATTAATAGTTCTAACTAAACACAAATATTATACAATTGACAGATCTATGGTTTTTGGTTACTGGGTAGTGTGAGCAGAGTGGCACAGACTGGTGCAGAGTGGCTCACCTTCCTACCTGGCCTGCTCTCCTGTTCCCCTCCTACCAATTACATTATCTTTCATCTATTTACTTGATAACCACTTTGTTTTCTTTCAGCTGTGAATGACATAGATAACAAAATTTGGTAAAACTGAGTGGATCTGAGAATCTGCAGAGTGGTTGTGTCATGGCTGCCAGGGAGCATACATTATTTGAGTGTTGCCCTTCAGTGTCGATCCATATATTATGTACATGTACTTTTGATGACAACCAGAATACGAAAACATTTGGTCAATAATAGCTTATTTGCACCATCAAGCCAAAATTAGGAAATCTTGTGAAAACAAGGGCAGTTTTGTGGACTGTTCACTTTGCTGAGTAGTGTGCCGAGTACATGTACTCTGCAGATTGCACATGCACAGAGAAGCCCTGTGCAATTGCAGAACGTGGATGTCTGATCAATGGGCCTCTTTGGTTAAAACTGGCTAGGTATACATATAACATATATATAAAAAAGCTGATTCTGTATATAGATAAATAAATAAAGGTTGGATGAACAGTTAGACTTATTATAATAATTATTATTATTATATTTGGAAAGAAACTTTTTGTTTCCTTTATTTGAATGTGGTTCACTTGATTTATGTTCCTTTCCTTGTTATTTAAATCATATTCCCTGCACCTTTTTAGCTCTGCTGACCAAAGGTCGCAGAGCTTATGTGACTGCTCATGTCCACTCGTCCTCCCATCCATCCGTAAACTTTTGCTTGTTAGCGGGATACTGTCCACAATTTTCAAGTTAGCCCAATATAACTTTCAGGACTTATAGGGGGTATAAAAATCTAGGCCGCTTTTGATATTGGTGGCGCCACCTACATTGTTATGTAATATAGGGTCAAAATGTGAATTTCTTGTGAACACTCTGGCATGTTTTATTTTTGGCAGATCTTCACCAAATGTGGTGGGATTGTGAGGGAGGTGAAAGTCTTAGTTGCTAATGATACTAGTGGTTCCACCTGTAATTTTACAGAAAGCATGACCCAAAATGTGTTTTAACATGTAAAATTCCATATTTGGAAAAGTAATTGGATTGGACTTGCCATATTGATATGATTTATAGACCATGGCGAAAGGTAGAATGTTATGTAATATCACTGACCATAACATATTTTTGTGAGGTCACCATGCCTGTAAAATTGAGTAGGTGATTTTGTAATGGCATGGTGTAGATTGGACATCAATGGCAAAGAGAATTGAGCCTCCATCTCAAAATTGCACTTGATTACATAATACATAAAACTGAACTTGGTGACCTGCCTTTGGGTTACTCTGACCCAGTAATTGTGGAGTTTGGCGCTTGTCCAAGTTACTTGTTTTTCCTCAATAACTCAAAAAGTTATTACCCGATTTGAACAAACAGACTATGGAAAGCTGGATGTGGGGCGCATATTTTGGGACAAAAGAATTTTTTTTTTTGAGTTGAAGGTCAAGGTCAATGACCAGTTTGAATATTGGGGTCATCTTGTGAATGCACTGCACCATACAATTCTTCAGATAGGCCCATATAACATTTAGGAGTTATAAAGTATATAAAGAAAATTGTCGACATCAATGTTGGGTGCGCCACCTATAGCATTATGTCATATACAGGTCAGAATGTGAAAATTTTGTGACTGCAGTACTGTCCACAGTTTTCAAGGTAGCCCAATATAATTTTCAGGACTTATAGGGGGTATGAAAATCTAGGTTCTCTTTTCGATATTGGTGGCGCCACCTACAGTAATATGCAATATCGGGGTCAAAATATGAAAATCTTGTGAACACTTTGGCATCTTTAATTTATGGCAGATCTTCACCAAATTTGGTGGGATTGTGGAGGAGGTCAAATTCTAAGTAGGTAACGATACTAGTGTCATCACCTATAATGTGATGGAAATTATGAGCCAAAATGTGTTTCAAGATATAAAATTCTAAATCTTGAAAAGTAATCAGATTAGACTTGCCACATTTATAAGATACATAGACAAAGTCCAAGGCTAGAATTTTATATAATATCAGTGACCTTGACCCATTTTTGAGAGGTCACCATGCCTGTAAAGTTGAAAGAGGTGATTTTGTAATGGCTGGGTGTAGCTAGGACTTCAATGGCAATGTCAGCACCACACCAGGCAGGCCTCTGGGCCTCTTGTATCACATAATCTGGGTGTCCTTAAACTTCTGTCCCAAAGTCACTGAGGACATAAAGTTAAGGACTCACTCATTGCTGTCTTAGCACATGCAATAATATTCATCATAGGAGTTGCACAACTAAGCTGTGATTACATGTGGAGGAAAGTGCCATCTGGTAGGCAATTTTTACATTAAGCTTTATTTGTTGAGAAGCCACTTGAGGACTCACAACCTTGAAATGAAAAGGTGCAATATAGCCCTGATGCCAGCAGGGCATTAAGCCTATAGACCTCTTGTTTCCTTTTTTTTTTTCGGTGTCACACTTCCAGTGATGGTTAAAAATAAAATGCGATATTTATTTGTTGGGCTTTATGTTGTTGCTTATCAAGTTTAGGAATGAATGAATTTATAACAAAGTGCTTAACTTACCATCCATGGATTTTCTCTTCTGGACAATATTCTCAGGTTTTTCTTCCAACTGTTATTACTGCCAGTAATTTTTTTTATCTGAGTAAAGAATATATAATAATTCTTTACATATGAAAAATAGTTATTATTATTATTATTATTATTATTATTATTATTATTATTATTATTATTATTATTATTATTATTATTATTATTATTATTATTATTATTGCCCTATTACCTTAAAAGCAAACCGGACAATATGTACCCACTCATGTGCAGGATTAAAAAGGTTTTTTGAAATTTTGACTTCTTTACACATATTTGTAATTGTAATTAGTATTGTATATGAATTTTTGCTGTACACAATAAGCATCTGTGTGATCACTTCATTATTATTGTCATACTCTTATATTGTAGCACACATGATAGCAGTGTGTTAAAGGCCTTAATGTGTGTCTGCCTGACCTACTGATTCTTATCTATCTGCATTGTTTGAACTTTTCTTCTGATTGTATTTATGTATGTACGTTTTTTTTTTTTTTTTTTTTTGTAAGACTGGTGGATGGGTCAAATGAACATTCTAGAATCTTGCTTGCTACCTTCTTAATCACACAGGTAAATGTGACACATAGAATAGAGGTCTTGATGGTAATTCTTCATAATATGGCCTGGGCTATCAGCAGTGAAACCCTGCACTCAGGTCAACCCATATAATATCAGCCTTGCATGCTTAAGAGACCAATGTTACATATGGGTTACACTTGGGTGTGAAAGGGTTGCATTTAAGAATTAAACTTCCTCTCTAGTGTAATTACGGGCACATGGTTGCAGTTTGTGTGACAGGTATTTCTGATGACGCGCGGTAGCGTGTCATCAAAGAAATGCCTGTCACACAAACTACAACCATGCGCCCGTAATTATACTAGAGAGGATGTTTAATTCTTATATTTACATTTAACATCAATTTCTATTGACATAACAGTAAGTATTATCATTGATATTGATTTAAAATCAATTTTAGCTTGTTAATTTACAAAAAATCGCCTTTTTGTTTACTAGTGGGAGGAGCCAAGTAGGCGGGGCTACTACATCAGCCATCAGTTGTCAAGGCAACTCCTGGAACACAAAACTAGGAAAAAAATAGTTCCGAATAACACAACAACTTTATTTCAATAAAGGTTGCAAAACCGGTAAAAGAAAACATTTAGGCAAGTTTTGACGAGTAGATATGCAATTCTTGATCATCTGATACCGTCTTCCCATTATGCTTAGGCCTATGAATCAAACGCTTCGGCAGCTTCGGAAGCTTAAATAATGACAAAGTGCGTTAAGAGGATATTATTGCGCAGCACGTTGGTTGCACGAGATGCTCTAGTGTAACCATTGCCTCATGAACTACACTACCGTTCCTGTTCTTTCAATGCTAACAAAAATAACAAATGTAAATATTATGCTTTATTCCGTTTGCAACCACAGAGACGGATTACAAAGAAGCCTCAATAAAGTCTTAATAAGTTCAACATTTGCATGATAAGTGTTAGACTGTTAGAGCCCCATGTGGCCACAGACCACAGTTATAAATCCTTCTAGTTTTCATATTAGCATTTTTCATTTTAAAAAAATCAGCATTTTAGTATTTTGAAATTCTGTGAACAGCATTTAACAGATAAAAGTGTCAGGAAAACATGGATGGATTTTTGTCTTATAATTCCCAGCTCGTTAATTTGTGATAGTGGAAATATGAAACAACACCTGGATGTCAGCTTTATACAGGTGTATGAACTGTGCTCTTGCCAGGGTCACATCATTGTCCTTCCCCACCATAAAGTTCCCACCTGGCTGGGAAGACAGTGCACCTAATGACCACCAATGAAGCAACTCTGTGGTGCAGCAAACCTGACTCCGCTAACTTTATTTAAACATTTAAACAGAAGCTGCAGCATGGTGAAAACACAGTATGTTCACAATTATGGACTGTCTTCGTTGGGATGCGCAACCAGCCAATCACAACTGTGGTCTGTAACCATGTGCATGATATGCCAGAAACAGGACTACTGATGCTGTTCGTGATCACCAGCATTTATGAATCCTTCACCACAAAATGGAAAATTTCATAATGGGAAACAAGACCCCCATCTGGGCTTTTCAAAGGAGCCATTCATGATCTCCATCCAGATGTATGCAGGGACAATAAGGGAACAAAGCACAGGGCTTCTCAAATTAAGTACTATAAACACTTTATGTTCCAAGTAAGCTCTGCTGACCAAAGGTTGCAGAGCTTATGCGACCGCTCACGTCTGTGGGTGACTGCCTGTCTCAAGTCAGGAGTGAAATTGCTTTCTTCGTATTGGTAATGGAAGATGATTATTGATGCTTTGGTAACTCTGGAATCTCTTTGCTGTCATTGTTGGATTTGATATTTATGAATATGGGTCTTGTTTTTCTACATAAGTATATCATACTAGAGACATCTGCCAAACAAAAATGTATCGATTTGATAAAGTATATTATCAACAATGCATACTTCAGCTTTGGTAATGAAGTATTTGGACAAATAGTTGGAATACCCATGGGAACTGATCCAGCTCCTTATAATATTGCCAATTTATATTCACATTATTATGAATCGAAATGGATGAAAGAATAGATTTAGGTAGGGCTAACATAGAAGTGGTGGTAGGGTGATAGTTGGTATACCGTAAACTTAACTTAAACCCACCTAGAGATTTTCTCTAGTCTGTTTACAGTCAGAAACCATCATTCATTTTTTCCTCCTATTTCATCACTTGCATGTAGATGTGACTAGATAGTCAATTACCTTAAACACTAACTTCACAATCATTGTTAGTACATATGTGTAACATACTAGAGACATCTGTCTGTAAACTTCTGCTTGTTAGGGCGATACCGTCCACAGTTTTTAAATTAAACCATATATATCCTTCAGGACTAATAGGGTGTATGAAAATCTAGGCCCCTTTCAATATTGGTGGTGCCACCTACATTATTATGTAATATAGGGGTCAAAATGTGAAAATCTTGTGAACACTCTAGAATCATTAATTTTTGGCAGATCTTTACCAAATGTGGTTGGATTGTGGGAAAGGTCAAATTCTAAGTTGCCAGTGATACTAGTGGCGGCACCTATAGTTTGACGGAAATTGCGAGCCAAAATGTGTTTTAACATGTAAAATTTATATATGATATGATTTATAGACCATGGCCAAAGGTAGAATGTTATGTAATATCAGTGACCTTGACATATTTTTGTAAGGTCACCATGCCTGTAAAATTGAGAAGGTAATTTTGTAATGGCTGGGTGTAGCTTGGACATCAATGGCAAAGAGAAATGAGCCTTCACATCAAAATGCACTTGATTACATAATACATAAAAATGTACCTCGTGATCTACTTCTTGGGTCAGTGTGACCCAGTAATTATGGAGTTTGTTGCTTATCCAAGTTTATTTCTTTTTTAGCAATAGCTCGACAAGTTCTTACCTAATTTCAACAAACAGACTATATATGGAAAGCTGGATGTGGGAACGCATATGTTGATTAAACAATTTTTTAATCTGAGTTGAAGGTCAAGGTCAAATGGTCAGTTTGAATAGTGGGGTCATCACGTGAATGATCTGCACCCTGCAATGCTTGGAATAGGCCGATATAACATCTAGGAGTTATAAAGATTAAAGTGTATAAAAAAATTGTTGACAGCAATGTTGGTGGCGCCACCTATAGTTTTATTTAATATACAGGTCAAAATGTGAAAATTTCGTGCCCGCAATACTGTCCACAGCTCAAGTTAGCCCTATATAACTTTCAGGACTTGTAAGGGGTATAAAAATCTAGGTTCTTTTTTATATTGGTGGTGCCACCTACAGTAATATGCAATATAGGGGTCAAAATATGAAAATTTTTTGAACACTGTAGCATCTTTAATTTATGGCAGATCTTCACTAAATTTGGGGAAGGTCAAATTCTAAGTTGCTCATGATACTGGTGGCGCCACCTTTAATTTGATGGAAATTCCTCAGGAAAAAGCTGTTGATTCAGTCTTAAATCAGCACTTGTAGGGTTAAGTGTCCGTAATCTGAAGACTGGAACTATAGATCTACATTCTGTAGGATTTAAGTGGAATGATTGACATGAAAGTTAAAGTGGGGCAAGTCATGTGAAATATCAGTGGAACTTGTCCTGGGGACTGGAAGTGAACACATGAGAATTGGTGAGTTCTTAATAAGGCTGCTGCACCAACTGGCAATGCCACGTGGCAAACTTGACAAGTTTATTTGAAATTTAAGTTCAGTACAAGACTTTTGAAGTTTGGATGCCATAACAGTTAAAAATACATGTATGAACAAGTCATTCGAAAAAGGTAAAAGTCAGATCGTTATGGGTGGATGAGAGGTACACAAGGTGAATTCAAAGATCTAAATGATGCATCAATAACAGTAAAAATCAATTTCATCGAGCTCAGAGGACAATGAGATCAGTTAAGAGCAACAAGTGAGAAAACAATCAATGATATGAACAAATCATTGATCAGAAAGCTTCCAGGTGATCAAAGATGAATTGTATAGAACCATTTTTAAAACTAAAGAGGGATTGTTTATCCTGGAACTCAGAACTCTCAGAAGTGGTTTATTTGACACATATACATACAGGTGACGTACAAATTCGCATACATAACAGTTCCATTGATAGATAAGGGTACATTATACAAAATGTTGGGTTGCTCATGGTAGGGTAGTTCATTCCAAAATTTGGTACCAGTGAAGGAGAGAGTTTTAGGGGAAGACCTCGGACAGAAAAAAATTGAGGAAATGGATGCTTTTGTTTGACAGGAATGGACTTGGGTCACTGGAGTAAAGATGTTTTGCAAATAAGGTGGAACTTCAGTATTAACTATTTTCCAAAGAAAGATACAGAGATTGTAGAACAATTTCTGTTTTACACTCATCCATTTTAGAGTCATCAGTTTGTCAAGGCTGTGTGTTCCAGGGTGACATTGTAATATTCTCATTGTTCTGTGGCCGCTGGAGGCCATCAATGTCCTTTCTTCAGATCGCCAGCCCAGACCATGTTACAATGATCAAAATGAGTTAACACCAAGGTGTTGTACAGGGTAATTTGCAGCTTTGCTAAAAATCACCAAGAGCTCCTTTTACTTTGGTAACAACCTCATCAAGCTGCGTCTCAAATTTCACTTCCTGATCAATCATTACAGCCAAGTACTTACAACCTTCTGACCGGCGACAGCTTGACCATTGAGTGATAGACTAATGGTGGAGTTGATGGAACAAAGACCATAAAGTGTCAAACAAACTGAACCATTAGGTGGTCTATACACAATGTATCTAGTTCCTTTTTATTCATAATGCCATGAATGCATAACCCAACCACATATATGTGTGATGGCACACATTGACATGTCAGTCCAACCAATAACCAAGGACCATGGCAGGGAAGCTCCATCCTCACACTGATATTTGAGGAGCTTAATGTGTGACTGTTTGAGGGCAGTTTCTTAATTTTGTATACTTTGAATGGGTTAATTTTGATGTATTATTCAATAATTACACCCAAAAATGGGTACAAATGTAAATATAAGAAATGAGCATCATTTGTGTTTGTTATGGGCGTATGGCAGTGGGCATTGAGTGTGACATCAGATGCCTGTGGAACACTGAGCACATGCACCATGTCTTGGATGTCAGCCTTAATGCACTCGGCCATAAAATAAGCCCATAGCCCCAACACAAACAGTATTCCTGTCTTAAACGACAGTCATATTCTAGGACTATCACATTGTTGATACATATACAATGTATATATGAATCATACATCTGCTTTTTCTTGTTTCTTCAGAATTTGAAGACCTTCACTTCACCAAGAACAGCACTGTTCCTGAGGAACCATTCGTCATCTGTGATACTTGGCACATTAGGCTTTTAAGAAGAAAGGAGGGAGTGACAGCTGTCACATCTGTCAAAATGTTGTCATTTTGTGGTAATGAAAGCCTTGAGCGTCCCTGGGTGCAGCATGGACTCAGCCATTGCTTTGTCAACACAGTATCTTACACTCTACTTTTTGGTGTTATCTTCATCTTTGGTCTGATTCAATGTGGCGTTTACAGGAAATACTCTACCGTTGTTGAACGGTCCTTCAGACCTAGATCTAAACTCTACGTATTACAGATGTTTCTGAGCATACTCATGCCTTTGGAAGGCATAACCCGTTTAGTTTTAGAGGCTTTCTTTATTGGGGACCAGCATGTTTACATCTACATGATACTGAGGACCTGCTATGTTGTGGTAATGTGGCCATTGTCCATGGCACTGATCTACCAGGAGAGACACAGGATCTTACCCAGTATTCCTACTTGGGGACATGGAGTGGTACTTCTCATCTTCTGGACACTGAATTTTGTGACAGAAAACTTGGCATTTTTGTCCTGGTTCAGTCCTTACTGGTGGTTCTCAAAAAGAAAGTAAGTGAGCCGTTGAAGTGTGTCATTTGATTAAAATGGATGACGAATTTCTTTAATTTTTGTATTAACGCTTCCCCCCTGACATTGCCCAAAAGCTCCATGACACAAATTATCTGGTTTAATGTTTTACTTAACCCTAGTTATGCCTCAACTTTTTTTCAGAAACATTGCCCAACTGCCATATATCAATTTTTCGGCATGTTATGTAATAGGGTCCTGGCAGTTGACCAGGGGATACCGGAATGTAGGTATATGGCACTACCAGAGTTAAATTCCATGTTTGTAGAAAACATTTTGTTGAGAATTATAGATGAGACCATTCATGCATTCATAAAGGCATACTCCAGCTCAGAGAGCTTTCCTTAGCACAGGGTAGACACAGTGAACCCAGTCTGCAACAAGGAAAGCTGTTGATTGTCAAATTCTGACCAGGAAAGCTCTTGACTCAAGCTTATTCTGACCAAGACAGATCTTGACTCAAGCTTATTCTGACAAAGATAGGTGTTTACAGTTTCCCTTGTACAATGCATACAGGGTCACTGTCAGTAGCATTGTAGCCTGCTGCATCTTGATTGACTTATTTGTGTATGTATACATTTTCAAGGATTCATTGATTTTTTTCATCAGCAAAATAAGTGAAAATAGCAAAAAGAATAGATGGGCAGAGTTAGTGGGCTCTTATAGCTTTACTGATTTTCAGTATATATTGTTTCCAACAAAATAGAATCTTACCTACTTAAGCCAAACGTCTGAATTATCATTGGGATCCCGGCTCCATATTCCTTGTAAAAAGACCTTTCATTCAAGTACCAGTATGCCTATAGTTCCAGAGAGAATATCGCAGGTCAACAGCTTTTCTCCGCGTGCATCAGGCTCAATGGGCCAAATGCACGTGGAGAAAAGATGTTGACTCAGTCCAATATTTGGCACTGAAAGGGTTAACTGAATTGGTTTTACTTGACTATTCCTTACACGTGTAACGTGAACAGAGTCTGGTCTGTTTTTCAACCAACATTAAATGCTATGTTACAGGGACCCCCAAAAAGGGCTAAATTTTACAGTTTTGACTGACTTTCATGTTTTTCTTCTTGACTAAACTTAATTTTACTGAACGAACAAGGGTAAGTAAAAGCAAGTACCTTACTGAGTACATGTCCATTGCAGTATAAATTGAAGGTACTTGAAGTGCTTTAATTGTACTGAATGAACAATGGTATGTAACAGCAAATACCTACACTGGAGTGGAATCTTATTTAACTTTTTCCTTCAAGTTCAATGCTATGATACTTTTAAAGAGAAACAAATGATGTCCAACTTTTTTATGACCCCTGAGCACCTCTCTAAACAAACTACAGTGTGATAATATGCTTAGTTAGAAATAGGACCCGTACATGTCTGATCTTCCATTTCCTATTGTTTTGATGCCCCGTAAGTCACACTGTGATTTGTTTTGTTTATGTCACTTACTTCCACTGATGTACCTTGTGGTTACAGTCCAATTACTAGCTACTCAGTTTAGATCTACCATCATACCAGATTTGAGATAAATGTCTCCTTCTTTTTGTAATACATTGTACTAGCAAGCTATCCATACCTCTGTGCCATAAGTCACCATAGGATTCTAGATGCCCTCCCTCAACCAGGAGTTAAATTTACTAAAACCTGGTAATCATTTTAGAAGCTTGGTGGATCCCCTTATATGATGTGATGTGCCGTAATATTATACATGTATTCTTGTTTATATTTGTGGAAACTTGAAGCAAAATTGGAAAAAGATTGATCAAATGTCCCAAAAGTTATGCTGAAATTGACTGGGAGTTTATTTTTTGTTATCTTGGTTGTACATTTTTTGCAGTTTTTCCAGCAATGTGGAGCTAGGCCTGTGGGTATTCCGTTATGTCGTGAGTGCTGCAATTTTTGTCCTAGGAATTCGTGCCCCAGGTCTCCTAAATGACAGACTGCGTCGTCAATTGCGTACAATTGCAGAAATGGAGGATGAAGAGGTATGGAGGGCAGAGATGGTTTTTTTCCTCAACGAATGCATGCTCAGAGAAAACTAGATATATATAATCACAAGCACTGGCAGAGAAAAAGCCTGCCCCTGCCCGTGCTTCCACTTTGGTATCCCCACCGTTTTGCAGCATATACTAATGACCTTGAACTTTGACTTTCTAATGTCTGAAAATGTGCATTGTTACAATGCAGCCCAGTGTGAATAACATTGGATAAAAGTTGATCAAGTTATGCTCAATTTAAAACCTTCAGATGGCCAAATGACCTTGACCTCAGACCTTTAGAGGTCAAAAGAAAATTACAGAAATCTGCTATCTACAATTGTTATATTTTTGAGCCCAACATGATTAAAATCAGATCAGAGTTATGCCTAAAGGAAAATCTTCAGATGGCCAAATGACTGGCCTTTAGAAGCAGATTGTTAGGTTTTTGTGCAGGTAATGATAATTGAAGTCCTTGGATCTTTTTACCTGTTTATTAAAGTAATCAGGATGAAACATGTACAAGTCCACAATGACCATTCATGTGCTCTGTGCAAGTGCTTTCTCTTCTTCTACCAGTCTGTATCTCTCTGCTCCCTGTGTAACAACTGTCTCTCTCTGTAACAACTAATCCCCTCTGTAACAACTAACCCCCTCTGTAACAACTAATCCCCTCTATAACAACTAACCCCCTCTGTAACAACTAACCCCCTCTGTAACAACTAATCCCCTCTGTAACAACTAATCCCCTCTGTAACAACTAACCCCCTCTGTAACAACTAATCCCCTCTGTAACAACTAATCCCCTCTGTAACAACTTACCCCCTCTGTAACAACTAATCCCCTCTGTAACAACTAACCCCTCTGTAACAACTTATCCCCTCTGTAACAACTAACTCCCTCATGGTGCTGCCTGACCTTGTATACATGTGGTTGCACCCATCTTACCAGCCTGCGATATGCCCGTCTTACCACAACCCAACTTACCAGCCTGTGCTGTGTCCTGAGGCTATATTCTGCTGGCTAGGGACTGTTACTAGTTGAGTGCCAAGTCTCAGACTGTACTCTTATCTTGAGTCCCCAGGGGTCACTATACACCATGGAGACATTATCTACTGTACAACTTTGTCACCAGTCTGGACAATGCAAACTAACATTGAAACTTCCCTTATCTAGCTAATTCTTTGCCTCTAGTAATTTAAGTAGTAAAAATCCTCTCACCATAAATTAACAAAAATCCTCTCAACATGTAAATCCCCCCCCCCCCCCAAAAAAAAGAACTAAATGTAGAACAATACTGAACAGATGCAATAATCCTCCTTCATGTGAGGGGAGGCATTAAGTATAATATGTAGAGTTAAAACCAGAGATGTAGACTGATACACAAACATGGTGGCAAAATGAGGCCTGTGAAGGTTACAAAAAGTGCAGTAAAAAACAGAATGCCGGTGTCAACAATGTAGCTACATTGCCAGCAAAAGCCATACAAATTCTGAATAAATGAAAAAAATGCAGTTGGCAGGTTTGCAGTGTTTGTTGAAAAGCCACATTTTTGCCAAGACCAAAAGTATAAATTTGTTCTCCAGCTGTTTTAAAATGTAACTTTCAAAATAAAGTTAAATGCACCAGACATACTTATACATTTATGGGAAAAGAGAACTACTGAGAACATGTATGAAGCTTCCCACCTACTTTTTGTACCAATTTTCAGGCCATTATTGGGCAAAGCAATGAAGAAGGACAAGTGGGTGGATCCACATGGGCAGGCCTGTGGCAGAAGGTCAGGACGCTGGTGCCTTATATGTGGCCCAAGAAGAGTATTTCGCTTCAGTTACGTGTCTTATTCTGTGTGGGGCTCCTTGTGGTTGGTCGCATCGTAAATCTGTTTACTCCTATTTACTACAAATATATTGGTAGGTGGCTTTTGTTGTTGTTTGTATGTTGTGTTGGAGTCTTTGCAGTTATATTCTATAAAATGCAATGTTCAAACTAGAATTTGCAAATTGTACTAAGGAATTAAATCCAAGTCTGTACATGTACCTGTCATCACAGAGAAGTCCTTCATGCAGACCACAAGAAAAACAATGCAGAATTTAGTTGGTTCTAAATTATTTTATCCTGACATAAAAAAATGTTTCAATAATTATAATCCATCATATGAACTGTTAATTTTATACAGATTTGATGTCATGATGAACATATCCAATATTTTTCAGCAACAGATAACATTTCCATTTTTTTTAAATTCTACAAAGCAGGATTCTTGAAAGGCTAATTCAGCAGGGGGGCTCACCTTGCTATATTGCCCCCCCCCCCCTCCAAACAACTAATTTTTATTGGACAGCTAAAATTTCTGGCCTCTGCTAAACACTAAATATGTTCTTCATTTGTGAAAAAAGGTCATTATTTTACAATTTCTCCTCTCGTTTATGCTTTCAATTACATGTAAAAGAAATGTCCAAAGCAGAAAAAAAAAATCATAAAACTATTTCAACAGGGTTTTCCCTAGATAAGCCTAGCAGCATAGTAGGATTTCCATATTTAACCATATTTGAGCAAATTTCAATAATTACAGCCCTATTCTCTTATACCTTATTATGACGGGAAGCCTAAGTCACATCCCTACAATCTGTCAGGCTCTGGGGAGAACCCTGTTTTAATATGACTGTTTTTGACCACCTTGCCATATTTGGCTGTGGAGAACACTGAATTGCTATAATGTTATTTGTCACTTGTGCTATACTGATAGTGAACAGTCTGACTATTCCCAAACCAACATCTGATGATGAACAAGTATCTTACACCTTGGACATAACCAGACTCAAGTACCGTTGGGACTTCATTCTCGTATATGTAGCTCTGCGATTTTTGCAGGGAGGTGGCTTTGGTAAGTAATCATTTGTATTAATTTTTTTGAGTGATGGAGTTATATGACAAATCTGATGTATGTAAACTGTACTTTGTCAATTTCCATGGGAACCTCGAGAGAACTGAGACTTGAATCACAGGGTGTAAAATTAGATTAAATGGTTATTTGACCACTGAAGTGACTAAAGCTTCAGAAATGCCTTGTTTGTCATACAAAGGAAGGGTCTGTGGTCTGTGGTCGTCAAAGGTAGAGTTGCTTCTCTTTTGACGGACCACCCATCTATCTAAAATGGAAACATAAAGCAGGTGGTCCCACATTGGAAGTGAAATAAACATGAAAAAGATAGACTTATGCCCCTGGTGAATGTGGTCTTTAGGACAGCTAAGACGCCAAAAAAATATCCCACCTTAATCTGCCAAAGCTCAAAATGTTTTTGTACTAGGGTAACAAATCATAATGTAATCATCTTGCGCCAAAGAATTCATATTCCTTGTTTGAGTAGTTGTGATGTTCTTTGTAGAATAAACAATTGAAAGTTGAACACAAATCATTGACCCCCATAAAAGTTGAAAAAAAGTCACCATTTATTTGTGATAAAATCGTAATTACTCTTGCACTTTAATCCTGATATATTAACAACACACACACACACACACACACACCAAAAAAAAAAAACCGATTCAGTGATTTTTGTGTGAATATTCTTGGGATTAGCATATCTGATGATCTTTCAGCGAAACCCCAATAAGAATCTTGTATTAATAATTGCAGGTGGTCTTTTCATAATTTATCAGAAGTTGGTTAAATATCCTGGGCTTGCCCCTATGAGTAAATCTTATTTAAGGACAACTGTCAGTGTTCCAACATTGGTTTATGATTGTGATGCACTGCCACTTAAGAGTGCCCAGCTTGAACAATGCTGAGGTTTGGGTGAAAATCCCGCCAATGTAACTTACTGCAGGCAATTAGTAAAATGCAGTAAAGATGCATGAAACCAATGAAATCTTCCGTTCTCATAGAACACGTAAAGTGGCTGGGTCTCTACCAAGTTTGTTAAAATCGTCATGCTCCAGTGATTTTGTAGTTTTTATCTTTTTTTTGGGGGGGGGGCAAATTTTAAAAAATCTTCTTCAAAACCGCTCATCCAATTGCTTTGATATCACCCAGGAACACTCCCAGGGACTCATAGTTCTTAAATTGTTCACCAGGTGGTGCTACAATTTTTTTTTTTTTTTAAAATTATGATTTTTTGTGTGTTTTTGCTGTTTTCAACTTCTTCTCCAGAACCGTCACTCAGATTAAGCTGAAACTTTGTAAATATGTTTCTCATGATAAGGTCAAACAAACTTGTTCACCAGGTGGCACTGCTGTGGATTCCTGATTTTTGATAATTTTTTTTCATTTTGGGTACTTATTAGTAAATGGATCTTTCCAATTGATTACTATGTAAGTCAATAGGCATTTTAATGCTAATTCACATTTTGGACTTCTTGGACTACTTGAAGAAACTGTCCATCAGATTGACTTCAAACTTAGTGGCAATGTACTTTGGGTGGGTCTCTACCAAGTTTGTTCAAATGGACACTTAAACAATTGTCTTCCTATTTTGTCCTATCCCAAGTTCACAGCACATGTCAAGTGTAATGAATGTCTAGGTCAGCTGATCATGGGCTGTTCACACAGCCCTCTTGTTCCCACCAACAATGACCCCTCGCGAGAGAAAATAGTAACTCTCTCCGCCAGGTAAGATTCTCAATATACTCAAACTGAAGACAGTCCAGTTTATTCTATTCTTTCCTTACTTTGTCATGAAAATTATCTTAAATTTTATAGTGACAAACACTTGTTCATGTCACTACTTAGTCATGTATTTTAAGAAGTGTGTAAAGATCCTTGGCAAACGCGTAGCTGTTCACACTGGGTCTTTTGGCTGGCCAGGTGCTGCCTTGCTTCAGTGGGGCGGCCTACAGCCGCTTGTGGCCTACAGCCACTTGTGGCCTACAGCCGCTTGTGGCCTACAGCCGCTTGTGGCCTACAGCCACTTGTGGCCTGTGGATGGGTGAGGCAATGGATTCTCTGCCTGCCATCCCTTTTCATCCTGTTTTGAGAGACAGTGTTTTATTGTAATTATACCCTTATCTTTATACTTTACTTAATCAGCTTGTCATTATTTTGTAGTTATTTTCTTAGTGAGTTGCATTTCTCTTTCTGACCTGAGTTTTGTTGATATGGATAATCATTAATGTTGGTGAGGGATAAATCTTCCCAAGTGGACCCCATTTGGGAATATTAAGCTCAACAACAATTTTGCCCCAAGATTTAATAAAGTCACAACAAAAACGTCTTTTACAGAGGACTTTAATTAAAATAGTAAAAGAAACTCACACACACACACACATGCACAAACGGGGAGGTCTCATACCATTCATACTTTTTTTTTCGTGGTGTCCATACAGGAAAATGAAACTCATGAAAATCCCTTTTGAGGCTAATATGGGAGATTTTATGCTCAGGAATATAAATGACTATACAGTGTTTATTTATACTTTTATTTCCCCATCCTTGGAGGTTCAATAAAATATTTCTCTGTACATGAGTATTGTTGATGAGAGTTCCAATTTTTGGACCCCTGTCTTTGCTGTGCATTGCCACTGAGGTAATCCATCGTGGTACGACCTTTGATGAGACATTGTCTGACAATTCCCGCTGGTCTTAAATGTTTTAAATGTCTTCCTTTGTCTAGATGCAAAACAAGCAGATTATCTAATTGATATCTTTTAGGCTGTGATACGTGGGCATCTCATCATTTCTCTCTTCACAAACATGGTTTCAATATGCCGCCTGGTTTCACGGCTCTCCTATGATACCTGCCTCATTTTGGGCCATTGTTACCTGTAATGTGACCAACTGTTGGGTATGAGTGATGGGTGGCATTGTTCCACTAGGTGGCTGAAACCAAAAGAATGACAAATGGACATTCAGGTGTCGACATGCCTTTGTGCTTTTGCATTTTTTCATATTTCTACTTCAGTTAGGAACTTAAAATTTTGCCAACTTATGGAAAGGACATTTAAGTTGTGAAAAGTGCTAAAATCTCAAAAGTGCCCATGCAAAGGTTTTGGTGCCTTACCTGTCCTTAAAAGACAGGCGGTCTCTCAATGGAGTGGTCGCTCAAAAGAGGGACTACTCTAGCATTGTAATGCATGCAGATATTTCAAAGCTCATGAAAGATGCCATATATTAACAAAAGAATTGGAATAAGATCTGCTCAATCAGCAATCTTGTGGCAACAGAGCAAGACATGTTCCAAGCTTCCTGGGATCAGTTTCATCTGAAATGAAACCAGTCAAGACTATTGCTGAACACCAGTTATGCTTTTCATAACTCACTTTCATTCTGAATCTTCCTTTGTTAATATTTTCTGAAACCAGGTACCATGGGAGCCTTGAACAATATTCGCAGTTTCTTGTGGATCCGAGTTCAGCAGTACACAACACGAGAAATTGAAGTTCAGCTGTTTGCACACCTCCATGGGTAAGTGAAGAAATGAAAGTTCACGGAAACAGACTTCGACAAGCATTTATTTTACTATATGTGTCAGCATGATACATATAACCAGATTGACAGAGATACATCTGTTTTGTCATCTGAATGATAAACTTTTCCAGAAGATAACTCCTGGGTTACATGTATATATGGGGATACAGATCTAATATTGATGGGCAACTCCAGGGAGACTTAACCCTGAAAGTGCTGATCACGGCTGTAGTTGTTTTCTCATTACCAGTTTCTCCTGTAACTCTTACATGTCATTCATGCAGTTTTAGGTCGCTTGTTTTCTTAAAGTGTGGGGAAATTAGAAGTGTTGATATGAGTTTGGGGACACATAATGTGTTTGCATCTGGGAGGTGGACAGAGTTAACCGTCAGAACATTTCACTGATTTTAAATTTTTTCAGTGACATACCAGGGAATAAGATTATCCTGGTAGGAAATGTGTGTGAAGCAAAGCAGATCCAAAGCCATGGTGGCGTTAGGCTAAGTGTCAAGATTCATGCTTCCTTAAACCGGCCAAAATTTCAACAGTAAACTAATGAAAAAGAATTCGATTCAAGAATTGTAGATGAGGTCTATCAAGATTACATGCCCCAGGTCAACAGCTTTCCTTGGCATGGGTTGGGAACTAAGTGACCATCCCATACCAAAAAAAGCTGTGGACTCAGTCTTAATTTAAAGTGGGAAGGGTTAAATTCAGGTGAACAAGGAAGAACTAAGTTAAACATTTGATATTTCAAGTTTCAGTTAGATATTAGATACTTCAAGTAAAGGAAGGATAAGTAACTTATGGTGTCCAACAGCAGATCCAAGTAGATGCAATAGATATAGGAAGTAAGACTAATCTTCAGCAAATTCCTTGTCTGTTACCATTTACTGTTTTCTTCCTTTGCTTCAGTCTGTCTCTACGGTGGCACCTCGGGAGAAAGACTGGCGAGGTACTGAGAGTAATGGACAGAGGAACAAATAGCATCAACAATCTGCTCAGGTAACTCTCAATGTGGCCTCTGCCAGCACAAGTCAATCAAAATTATAATTTCAACTCCACTGGGTCCACCATGCTGCCTTGTAGTGTTGAGGGTGGGCTCCATTGTGTAGACAGTGTGGCGGGAAAACTGAACACACGAGTGACAGAAAAGGTACTCCATTGGCAGCCAGGATGCTCAGCCTGTAAGAAATTGCCTTCCAGTGAAAGCAGCTGTAATGACTGAGTGCTCAGCTTGAATAAGGCTTGACATTTAGGTTCGTTACAACTTGTCTGAACACTACTTTGGCATCAATCCAGGGCAAGTGGTGGCTGAAATCTGCATAGATCTCAGAATATTTACTTCTTCTGACCCAATATTTACTTATCCCAGATGATAAAGCTTGCTTTGATGTCAAGCTCTGATTAAAGTAAAGTAAGTTGTCTTTTTCTTTTTCTTTCTTTCTTTCTTTCTTTCTTTCTTTCTTTCTTTCTTTCTTTCTTTCTTTCTTTCTTTCTTTCTTTCTTCCTTCCTTCCTTCCTTCCTTCCTTCCTTCCTTCCTTCCTTCCTTCCTTCCTTCCTTCCTTCCTTCCTTCCTTCCTTCCTTCCTTCCTTCCTTCCTTCCTTCCTTCCTTCCTTCCTTCCTTCCTTCCTTCCTCCTCTCCTGAAGTACATTGTAACATATATAAATTGAATATTTTGTGTATCCACGGGTGAAAACTGATCACTGTGCATGTCTGCAACATCATCCACTTCAACAAATCTTGTGAATGCTCTGCACCCCACATTTTATGAGTTAGCCCTGCATTACTTTTAGGGCTTATAAATGGTATAAAAGTCTTATGTCAATTCTAATGTTGGTGGTGCCACCTACAGTATTATGTAATGCATGGACCAAAATGTGAAAATATTGTTATATGTTTCAGCTACATTGTGTTCAACATCTTCCCGACAATAGCCGATATCATTGTGGCTGTTGTCTACTTCTTTTCGGCCTTCAATGCCTGGTTTGCTGTCATTGTGCTGGTCACCATGGTGCTGTATTTAGGTAGGTCATCCCCACAGTATTTGTGGTCTGCAGGATACAAGTACAGCTTTATGTGTACAGTGACACCTGGTGTGGGCCACCACAACACTGAAGTACATGGCCAGAATTTCAGCGAGAATCCGAGAATCCAATCTCGTAAAGATTCTCCTAAACTTGTCTTTCTTTAAAAAGAAAACTAATTGACAAAAATCCAAATAGATTCTCACAAAATTTTGCGAAATTCTGGCCCTGACATATGTGTCAGGGGAGACCACATTGGAAGTTGTGTTGTAAAATCCCTTCTTTCCTGTAAAGACCCCTATAAGTATAGTACTAACTGACACGTGGGTGGCCTAGATTCCCTAGTTGAACTATACAAGGCCACACTATTGGCTTGGGCTACAAAGACTTTGTTGGTGCTCTTTGATTATGTTACCAAAATTTTTAAGCTGCTTTTTTTCCCACTTTGATGTGTGGTGGGAAAGGCTGATTTTTGTGTTTGTGATAATGTCTCCTAGCAGTAAATGTGTTTTAGGAAGACTTATACAAACTGTGCATTTGAAATACTCAGATGCTAGCACATATGCTCGTGGATTCTACAAAATACCATTGCCTGTAGTTAGTGAAGACTGTGCCCACATATACATGTGGTTAGTGAAGACTGTGCCCACATATACATGTGGTTAGTGAAGACTGTGCACACATATACATGTGGTTAGTGAAGACTGTGCCCACATATACATGTGGTGCCAGCAATGATTCATATGTTTTTAATACTGCGGTCATTTAGATGGATGGTCCCATCGATATTAAAGCTGATGTTACCCGTTACAAGAAACTTGTTTTGCAAGAGAGCCCTCATAGTTAGACTCCTGAACAGAATATTTTTGCCTCCTTTTCAAGTGTTTCTTTGGTGTAAATTCCTTCTGTATACTATTTTTTTCATTTAAAAGCCTGTCAACGCAGATGCCCTGTAAAATACGGTGTAATCATTAATTCTAGTCAGTAACATTGGTTGGTCTCACCGGCACCTCCTTTGGTGTGATGAGACTGATGAAGCTATATATTGGTGTCCCTGCCCACATGTTTATATTACTATATTTACAAAGAGTTAATCTTGCCTGACATCACACTGAATCTCACAAGTGTCTCCCTGTACCTCAAAGCTTTTGGTCAGTAAAAACCTTCAAAACTCTCAAAATTCCCCGGATGCTGTCATGTGACCAACTGTCCATGTCCACAATGACTCTCCCTGCTGGCTGCCTGGAGATTGGTGGCCGAAAGATGGAAAATGGGTCAAATGAATGCTAAATCTAACTTCAAATGTGTAAGATGATTGAACAGCTTTGGCTACATGTATATTATCACTGTAGAATTCCACCTTTCTTCATTCAAGCCAGAGCACAGGGGATATGGCTCCATGTACATGTATAATAACAATATCTGTCTACATCAGTATTAGTGACAGCTACTGGTGTTGCATCCCAATTTGCTACATACGCTGGGTGTTCAAGATGCACGCTTTTTGGTTAAATAACATCAGCGTTCAAAAAATCATATGTCTGATTGCCTAGGGCCTGGTGGAGCAGCAGACAAGTTAAACTTAAGGATAAGCTCAGGGTAATTTGGGGAAAAAATTCATATTTCAACATATTCACATATCAGCTGCCATTTGTAATCATGCTTCATTTTAGCCAACCATACTTCATCAGTCTCAATGCCAAAAAGTGAATTTTGCACAACTTTTCCCATCCATGTCTGTGTGTCATGGTTTGGCTTCGCACATTGACATGTCATGCCACAAAGCCCTGCCCCCAGAAGTCGGCATTAACAGTGATTTACCGGTACTTACTGTGACCTTTGGCATTGATCTATCGTAATTCCCCACAGTTAATGCACGCGCTTAGCACCACATTTATTTTCATGATGTCCTGGTGCGGGTTATTCACAGGCACACAAGTCTAAAACATTGTTTGCAGTTTTGAGTCATCATAGTTAGCAGTGAATGGGTGGTTGGGCAATAATGATGTGTTCATCAAACCAGTCTTCAAAAACACTCAAGACCACCATATTTCCTCACAAAATGCATGTAAATACATCCTTTCCTCATACTCCTTTTGAACAAACCATAGTTTATAAACAACTTTATTACTATCGTTTATTTGTGGTAAAATTTTAAAGTGGGTTGTCTACAAGTGACTGAGCGGCCATTTTTTGCATTTTGCACCTCAGATGACGATACCGTATTACAGACACCTCAAAACTTCCAAGAAATTTACACAAGCTTTCTGTTTAAATTGATGGATTTACAGTAGATATGAATGGTAGCGGATGTGTGGGAGATGGGTGTTGTGTTAGTGTGAAAGTGCCACTGATTATCTCCATCAGCTAAGCACTGTTCAGTTTCCCAGGCTTTTCCATTGCACAAGTTTGTTGTTTGCATCCAAAGCATGCCCCTGACTTGCTATTATGTTCACTGATGTGGACGCTCACATCAGTGATGAGACGAGAGCACATCAGAAACATATAGTGATCTAGGGCGATCCTGTGGAGGCAAGTTTATTGTGGGCCATAACAAAGAATTGGTTGTGGTGGGGGTGGGGGTGGGGAATTGAATACTTTAGTGACCAAACGTCCATTTTTTTTTTTCAAATGCCCATGATGGTCTGCACTTTGCGTATGTGTTCTAGTGTATTTTTTTACCTGCGTGTTATATACAGGCAGATGCATTTTCTGGCTTTGACTGACCAAAATCACGCCTGTGCGTTATGCAGACTTTTGCCAGGTTTAGATGTCTTCAGATCAATGTAAACCAAACTGACGGATTTCCCATACTGGCCTCCATATATTTCTCCTTCGCCAGCCAGTGGTTACCCCGCACTGAAGTTGTCAGCCATCCTAATGAGTCTACTGTATAAGGCATAACCAATCAGTGGGCCGGCAATGAAACCAGGCTTGCAATAGCACATGCTGACTCTGACACAGAACTTGGAATTTTCCTAGAAAAACTTCATAAATTGTGTTCCTTTCAACTATGATTGATCAACGATCTCACAGTAGTCAACAAACAAACAATGCTTACAGGTTATAGAGTTGTCAAGCTGGAAACGTTGTGAGTAGGTGCCTGTAATCCCTTCAAAGACGGATTGACCTTTGAACTCATTTTTCACACAATCAGGTTCAGAACAACATCCCAAACTATTTTGTTTTCATCTTCCACACTGTTGCGTAAAAAAAACTAGTTTTCGTGATTGTCGTCCTAAAGAGTTGAACTAAAAAAGTGTGTCTCAGATTTTTTGTGTGAGGCCTGGTTCTTTCACAGTACTTGATGAAAGTTGAAATCGTTTGACATGTAAATGGAGTGTCATCACTTCAACTTCAGACCACTACAGCTCATTAAATGCACAAAACATGGGAAAAACAAGACAGAATTTTGAGGATAGGTGTAAGAAGATCATTTTTGCAAAAACATTTTTACATGGTACCATAACTGAAAAAGTTGAATCCACACTATCGAAAAAAAAGGAATGCTATATTTGCATAATTGCTGCATAAACACATACCAGAGTACGTAATTGACAATAGTGTCATTTGATTCCCCGGCAAGTTTACTTTTCAGAATGTACTTTATTGGAGCAAATATGAGCTATAATTTGTTTATTTGAGATTTTTTAGAAGATTGAGCTAACCCTGAGGTTATCCTTAAGAAGTACTGGCCTGGTTTTGACAACCATTTTTTTTTTCTTGGAGCATGCCATTTTTTGTCCTAAAGATTCTGTGGCCCAGTTACAAGCACAATGACTGCTTATTGTTTGCCACAGGTAGGGTCTGTGACAAGGGACCGCAAAGTTGATTTTATTCTGTGTTTGAGGGTGAATTATCATTTTATAGAGTGAAATTCAAAATAGTAATTCACTGCAGATTACATGACCTAAACATTGTTACAACTAAAGTACGATGTGAGTGCATCAGTGACATAGGGCACTAACACTACTAACACTGTTCTGCGGTGTTTGGCACATTTTGGCAGCGAAATGCAGCAATGGCAGCACACTGCAGCAGAGCCGCAGTTCACAGCAGATTGCTGCCAACTGCCGCGGATTACTTTAGCCTGCTACCAAGTCTGACTAGAAAGTGCGGCAATCTGTGGCAAACTGCGGTGAGACCACAGTTCACTGCAGTATGCAGCCAAATGCTGCACTATGCCACAGAAACTACTAAGTTGGTCCAGGCAACAATTCTGTTGTTGTCCAATAATAGTGTGTTGCACCAAGTACTGTATCTAAACAAATATCTCTTGTTAAAGGAAACAGAAGTCCCGTTATATTATACATTATTTGGAAGCCCATGTAATGAGGAAAAAATGTCTAAATTTATCTCCCTTGTATTCGAAATTCCAAAATAAAAAGCTGTCTGTATGAAGGAGAACATGTAATCTCTATCTCAAATGTAGGTAAATATAATTTATATGGGGAATTAGGGGACCAGTGTGGAATTGATTAAATAATTGTAAAAACGGTACATGTGTGCCAATAAAGGCAGAAAGTTGGCCAGTTTTATGTATATGTGTGTAAGTTTGGAGCAATGGTCGTGCACAGGAAATAATGACATTAAAGTATTTGCTTTGCAGTATTCACCATCATTGTGACAGAGTGGAGGACAAAGTTTAGACGTGAGATGAATATCTTGGACAATCAGAGAAATGCCAAAGGAGTCGATTCATTACTCAACTTTGAGACAGTAAGTTCAGAATACAGCCTTTAAAAGAGAGCTTTCAGACATTTAATTATGTTGAAAAGACTTTTGCTATAGATACTATACTGCGTCTATATGTTGGTGTGTCTTTAATAGTATGTAAACAGAAAAAGTTATGCACCAAGAAAAGGATTTGGAATCGTAATCGATTAGTGCTTCAAATTTGGTTTTTAAATATTTTCAGTTTATTTATGATTTTGGAATCAAAGACAAATTTAAAATTGAAGGAAACGATTTATCAAGCTATAGGGTGCTTTTGATTGGCTACGTTGCCATGTCTCTTGTTTTGAATATTGTAGGTAAAATATTATGGAGCTGAGAACTTTGAGGTGAATAGATATGATGAAGCCATTGTCAAGTACCAAGTAAGTAAATCACGCTGTTGTTTTAGTATTCAAATAAGCAGCCCAGATTGCATTGTAAAAGGAAAAAAACATGGAAAAACATTTTTGGAGAGCATGCCTCAAAAACCATAGAATAATACCGTCTTGCTTTCTACAAAAAAAAACCAAAAAAAAAAAACAAAAAAAAAAAAACTAACCCCCAGTAATTTATCTAATCAATGGTGACTATATATTCTTACATTAGCACAACACATTTGTATGGAGTGAAAATAGCGTTAAAATCCTCAGAGTTGTGTGTCCACTGTGTGTTCTTCTGTTGGACTGTGTAGTCCATTCCTTTAAAATTCAGCACTCAATGTTGAAAGCTTGGGTCATACTTTGGAGTTTCACTTTATAATGAGTCCATGATGAAGTTGTTTGTCAGGCAGACCAAACATAATGCACAGGTGTATGTACAAATGATTACATCAGCTGACTTGTTGGTCAGTGGAGGGTATGTGCTGTTTGTTTCTTTGTTGTCTGTCCTTTGTCCTTCAGTTGTCAAATTTTTAGTTCAGCTAACTTGTTGGTCAGCTGAGGTTATGTGGTGTGTCTTTGTTCCTCATCTGTCCACTGTCCTTTCGTCATCCACAATTTACATTTTCATTTTCTTCTCCAAAACCATGAGCCAGACTCACATCAGACATGGTGGGAATGTACCTTGGGTGGGTCTCTACCAAATCTATTCAAATGGTTGTGCTCCATTGATTTTTTGGATTTTTTATGAATTCTTAGTTCATTTTTGTCGGGAAGATCTTTAAACAAAAAAATTATCTGAACTGCTGACCAAATGCTTTGAAGTTGCATAGGGACACTTCTGGAAACTCCCAGACCTTACTTTGTTCAACACGTGGCACTGCTATTGTTCTAATTAGCTCTGTTGACCAAAGGTCCTAGAGCTTATGCCACCGCTCATGTCTGTCCATCCCTCTGTCTGTAGACTTTTGTTGGTTAGTGCGATACCATCCTCAGTTTTCAAGTTAGCCCAATATAACGTTCAGAATTTATAAGATGTATGAAAATCTAGGTCCATTTTGATATTTGTGGCACCAACTACAACATTATGTAATATAGAGGTCAAAATATGAAAATCCTGTGAACACTCTAGCATTTTTAATTTTTGGCTGATCTTCACTGAGTATGATGGATATGTGGGGCAGGTCAAAGTCTGAGGTGCTAATAATACTAGTGGTGCCACCTATATTTTGACAAATTATGAGCCAAAATGTTTTTTAAGATATAACGTTCCATATCTGGAAGAATAATTGGATTAGATTTGCCAAATTTATAGGATATATAGACCATGTCCAGTGCTAGAATGCTATGTAATGTCAGTGACCTTGACTTTTTTGTGAGGTCACCATGTCTGGCACTGCACTACACCCATTGACCTCTTGTATTACATAATTTGGGTAACCTCGATCATCTGTCCCAAGGTCACTGAGGACATAAAATTAAGGACTCACTCATTGTTGTCTTGGCACATGCAACAGTATCCATCACAGGGATTGCACAAATAAGCTATGAGTACATGTGGAGTGAAGTGCCATCTGGTGGACAAATGAGACACTAAAGTCAGATGAACTTTGTATGTTCAGAAGCTACTTGAGGACTCTCAACATTGAAATAAAGATGTAGACACAATATAGCCACAGTGCCAGCAGAGCATTAGGCCTATGGGCCACATCTTTTTTGTTATGTCTGTGCCAACACAGACATTCTCTTTTTGTCTTCCTTCCTTCCTTCCTTCCTTCCTTCCTTCCTTCCTTCCTTCCTTCCTTCCTTCCTTCCTTCCTTCCTTCCTTCCTTCCTTCCTTCCTTCCTTCCTTCCTTCCTTCCTTCCTTCCTTCCTTTCTCTTTCTTTCTTTCTTTCTTTCTTTCCTTCCTTCTGGTTCTTCTTTACTCAGCAATATTGCACAACAGTTTTCTCATACAATACTACACTTAAAAACTCTCTCTTCATCTCTCTCTCTTTCCCCCCTCCCTCTCTTTCCTTCCTGCCTTCCTTCCCAAGGCATAAATTACTCTTAAGCATTGAAATAGCCAAATTTTGTTTTCACATTTTGACAACAGAAGAAGTTCGAAATACATGCTACAGCTGAAATTTCATGTTTTTCCTCAGGCAGCTTTTTCACTTTGAAGGTATTAGGAAACAACTTTCGTTTCTAGGCACACAGACAGATTTGCTGTGAAACAAATCTTCTTTTCTTGCTTTAAAGTGTATTTATGTTTTTGCAATTTTTGACTTCTTCTCCAAAAGTGTCACTCATACATTGTGCCAAACCTTGTTGAATATGTACCTTGTGAAAAGGTCAAAGACAGTTGTTCACCAGGTGATGATACTCATGACCCCTAATTTTCAACAAATTTTGCTATTCAGGTACTTGAAGTTTAATACATATGTTCCTATTGATTACATTGATTTTGTAGTACAATATGAGGCTTGCATATTAATTTCCCATCACAAGTGTTCACCTGGTTGTCTTAGTAACCATAGTCTCGTCTGGTGAGATAGAGGCTGCTGCCTGTGCGGGAAAGCGGGATATTACCAATATTTTGGAAATAAAAGTATACTTATTACAGGCAGATGGAAATAAATACTTGTAACCAATTTAGGAAACACTAAATGAATATGACTTTGATTTTGTAAATTTGATTTCTCTAAAAGACACTAATATTGTGGGAAAGAGGTATGTAGCCTTGTCTGTGACAGTGATGTGTCTCTGTTTGTCCTCAGTGATTGACAGGTGGGAGTGCTGTGCATTGTGGTGGGAAATTAATATTCATGTCTCATATTGGATTGCAATGGTAATAATTTTTATTTTTTACTTCTCCAGAACTGTCAGTTAGATTTACTTAATCTTGGTGCGGACAAACCTTGGGTCTTCCTCTGCATGTACCAAGTTTGTTCAAATGGTCATGCTCCATTAATTGATTTGTTTTTAAAAGAATTTAAAAATTTTGTGGAAAAAGTATTAAACAGTTTGATGGTACAAAACCATTTAGCTGATTGTGTGAAAATATCATAAGGATGCCTAGTGCTTAATTTGTTCAACAGATAGTGCTGCAATTGTTTGCAATTTATATTTTCAAGTTTTGTGCATTTCTACTAGTTTCCACTTCTCAACACACACATGTGACACAAAATGCTTAATAAAGAGGTGAAAATAGTACAGTAAATATATACACACTACAAAAACAGGCACACACACACACATGCATGCACATATGGCAAAGCGATTAATATATATATTAATATAAGGAGAACTGGAGAAAGGTATGTGGAATCTGTGATATGTTATGAACAAACATATCATAGACAGGCTGGGAAACCTGCATACAACCAGTACAACTGTGACATATTGTGAAGCAGTTTGAAACCTGTATGTCACTGGTGCCATGTGGCTGCTGATAATAAGCTGGTGTTTTATATCTGCATCCTGTATCTCATTTGATCCAAAGGCTAGATATGCCTTCACACTCAGCCAGAACTGTTGAGTGGTCACAGCTGTTACTAAAGCACACGGGATGGATGTTGTGCAGTCATCCTACAAAGGGTGTATGGAGAGTGTATAGGATCAGGTGTGGTCTGTGTGTGGCCAGAGATTACAGTGACAGATCTCCCCAGTCCGCACAGCCAGCAGTCCTCAAGTCACCTGCCAAGTATTCACACTCAGGCAACCCTCAGCCGGTGCCAAGTCAAACATTCTAACACAAATTTAATGTCAACTGTTTTCAGACACGTAATAAATTTAACTTTAAAGCGATTATAGGCTACATTGCAAAAAAAAGACAACAACAACAACAACAACAACAAAAACAAAAAAACAAAAAAAAAAAGGAATTTCTTTGCTTAAGAGAGAATCACATGTAGATTTAGTAGGCTGTCCAATGTTCCCATAACTCACAACACTAACATGACAGAAACACAGCATTTCTGTTCTATAACGGTATGCTAATTTTTTGAAGGAGACAAATTATATTCTCCACATAAATGATACACATATAAGTCTAATCATTTATTGACCGCTAGAATAATTTTAATATGAATATTTCAGCATATTATTAGTTGAAGGCTCACCCAATTTGTACATTTTGGGGACCTAAACACTGGGTAGGGAGTCGTGAGCCACTCCCCCTAACAACCGTTTGTTTACATATTACACGTGACGTCAATCACGCGACCGAGTACACGTCAATACGTCAGATTGACTGCTGGCAAGCCAAGCTGGAATCTTAACGTCCAGCGTTGAGCCGGCAATGTAATTCTTGTTGCTAGGGCATTGTTACCATAGGGTATATAAAACCATGACAAGCTACCGTTAGTTCACTTGCTCAGGAGCCCATTCCAAGAGGGCAAAACCGGTCCAAGTTGCACGAATAAATCATAAATTACGATCAAAGCACGATACAATTTATCGAGCAAGGCACTTTTGCCGTCAGGCACTTGCCTAGTCTACTTATATGTTCAGTGTAAAGAAAGACAATTTGCAAAGCAGTAAAACCAATAACAATATGTTAATATTTGTTTCAGTCTCATTTACTTTGGTTCTTGTATTTGTGCATTTCAATGTGACCTTCACCTCTTTTTGATATTATTAAGTATATATGAAAAGGAAACTAGTTTGAGTTTGTTGATATAGAATGAGGAAAACAATTCCAAATATACCACAAATGTGTGATCATGTGGAAGTTTGATGTTACATCATATGGATGACCTTAGCTCATTTCTCAGGGTCATGGAGGCAATGCATTTCAGGAAGTGAATTTATGATGATGGTCATCAGATTATATTTGAGCAGAACATTAGCCCCACAGTCCTTTTGTTACTTACTTAAGGCTGCACTCATACTTTTTCTCCCTGGAGTGCCGAGTCAACATCGTTCCTCGGTACCCTCTTGGGACAACTTATGCAGAATATTTTGTGGAAAGTTGTTGACTGATTGCCTGTGTTACTGAAACAAAAATAGGACTTGACATCAGACAATTAATTTTTCTGGTCATTTCAATTGGAAAAATTGCAAGCAGTTACATTGATGTTAGTTTTCTGAGGGATTAATGTTATATGTGGTAAAAAGAACATCTGTTTCAGCTGATCAGTTGTTCAATATGTTTTTAGTTGTGACATGAAGATATCATCAGAAAATAAAATACCAGGTCCAAGTTAATAATAATAATAATAAAACTCAATTTTAGAGCACTTATTCCATACACAGTGTGCTCATAAGCGCTCTACAGCACAATTGATAATACATGTTAAAAGAATAAATGACGATGTTGAATGTGCATTAAAAAATCACGATAGAGTGTCCACTTAGTCATTAAAAGTTTGCTTAAAAAGGCGAGTTTTCAATTGCCGCTTAAAAATATCGAGTGACACGGAGGATCTGATATGAATTGGTAAGCTTTAATTGACCTTGACGTAATTTTCATCATGTTTAAATGTGACTGCATATATTTTCAGAAAGCCGAGTGGATAACAACAGCATCTCTAAACATTTTAAACACGGCCCAGAATGTTGTGATCAGTGGAGGTCTGCTAGCGGGCTCCTTGCTGTGTGCGTGGTATGTTGTGGACAGTAAAGGTCTTAGTGTGGGTGACTATGTTCTCTTCTCAACGTACATCATACAGTTGTATGCGCCATTGAACTGGTTTGGCACGTATTACAGGTAAGTTCAAGCCAAACTGAACCCAACTTAGAACATTTTTTTTTCTTATATGAAACTTGTTAATAAAAGGGAATATTTTGATGTGAAAATTGTGCCGCTCAGATCAGTATCAAAAAGTTCGAGTGGTTCTAGGTGTTATCACTTCAATTGTGGCCTGATGCCTGCTGTTTTTGTAGTTATATATCCTACAATGCAGCAGTGATGACTTAATAGCAACCAGTCCGGGTGGGTTTGAAATTTTTGACAAATAAAGCACTGTGACTATTTGAAATATTAATGAATCACAAGACAGTGTAAGAGTTAATGACCAAGACCACAAACAGTCCGTAAAACAACTTCAAACATTGCAATTCTAATAGTCTATTGAAATATTCATAATTTGGTCGTGAGAACGCTATGTCATCACCGTTGCATTATGGGATTAATTTTTGGCCAGGATTGCTGACTGTTGAGGCAAAAAAGTAAGAACTTTATATTTCATCAGATCATAACTGATGTCCTGCTTCTGTGATTTGTACCAAGTTGACAATGCTATGTTCCCACTTCCACTGGGCTGCACAACAAACTATTATAGGCCCTATAGGGCTAGCACCATTATTATAGGCCCTATAGGGCTAGCACCATTATTATAGGCCCTATAGGGCTAGCACCATTATTATAGGCCCTATAGGGCTAGCACCATTATTATAGGCCCTATAGGGCTAGCACCATTATTATAGGCCCTATAGGGCTAGCACCATTATTATAGGCCCTATAGGGCTAGCACCATTATTATAGGCCCTATAGGGCTAGCACCATTATTATAGGCCCTATAGGGCTAGCACCAAAGATGTGAAACTCAACACTGGGGGTTGGCAGGGGCAAGTATTTATGTACGTACTGATATTAATATTTGTTATCCAAAATATTCCTCCAATGAGGCATTTGAATGTTTTCTCATGGAATTGTCAAAACCATTCTACTTGTTGTAGAATGATCCAGCAGTCCTTCATTGATATGGAGAACATGTTTGACCTGCTCAAGGAACAACAGGAGGTGAGTGTGAACAGCACTACTCAAGGAAAAGCTTTGTTTTGTCTTCCCTAAATAAAAAAAAAACCCAGTAAACTTTTGAAGAACATTTGTGTCAACTTGTCTGTATTGGACAGGCCAGATTTACAGATTGAATCGCGCACCCTGGTCACCCACACAACATGTTTGTGAGAAAATTTCAAATCTGGAATTATCTAGAGAAAATTGATGGATCCTTCCCATTGGGCAAGAGAAATACACAACGTCCCATGTTATGGGCAGACAGAATAGTTATGGACCAGCTGTGAAATGGAAGCCTGTTATCCCACACAAAATAACATGTAACAGTACATCATACCTTTCCTATGTATATCACCATGTTGCTGTGTGAAAATATACCTGCCTATGGGGGTGTATAAGGGGGCAGGACAGAAGCTGTATGAAGTTATTCAGTGACTGGGGAGATTAAGTGGTGAGACCAGTCACAATGTACCATTGGGTGATCATGTAACACTGTAGGTGGCACTGCATGTAAGTTCCCCTAATACCCACCTGTTATAAGTGGAGACACCAGGGACCATACTCTCAAGAGATTAATCTGATCCTGAGTTTAATCATAAAATGAAAGTCAATTTTCTTTTGGTCCTTGAACTACTGAATCATTGGCCAGATGTTTCATTTAAACTTGCAGGATTAATTAAAGTATGTTCTCCACTGTAATTGGAACTTTGGAATTTTAAGTTTTCATTATATTAAATCAATCTTGATTTAATCCAGATTTTATTCCTGGATCAAAAGATTAAATACTGGATCAAACTAAGATTGATTTAATAAAATGAACATGTAAATCCTTAAGTTCATATTTTAGCCAAGTGCATATGTTGGCTAATCCTTGAAGTTTTGATCAAACAATGAGCCAAGGATTAATTATTTTAGGGCCCAAACCACATTGATTTTAACTTTGGGATTAATAGTTGGGATCTGATAAAATTCTTTGGGAATACAGCCACTAGGGATGAACAAAACAGGCTTCATTCATGGGTTGAAAATGTCATGTGACACAGGAAGCAGGTGCTGCCACCATGCAGAACAGTGTATTTGGCCCATTGTCACGTGGTAAGGGCAGACAAACGCTTGGAACATTGACAGAACTTTGTCGTTTATATCTGCCCTACAGTATCCTTTGTTGGGTGTGTATTTTACCAACAAAAATACTGCTGTCTTGATGATACATGTGAGACTGGTATCAGTGACTGTCACAAATATAATATTCATATTTATACTGTTTTATAAAACTTCCTTGCCCAGACTCGAGCCAAGAGAAATAACTTGACTGCATTATAAAACATTTCAATCAAATCAGATATGAATATGATCTATGTCAAGCCCGTTTGGGTTATGGAATGTGTTGAAGATGTTGATGAACAATACTTCATATTTGAAAATCTATTGAAAGATGTGATTAATGATCATTTTCCTTTAAAAACCAAATGTTAAAAAGCAAAAGAAGTGCCCTTCATGAACAGAGCAAGTTGGAAATTGGTACAGTTGTGAATACAGCTCGTCTCAAACATAGATGACAAGATTACCCAGCTAGAACCATCTGGAATAATTACGTAAAACAGAAATCAATGGACCAAAATTGAAGTCAAATCCATGAATGACTCCCTGAAAAGTAAATGTGGTGAAGGTCAAGGTAAAAATACATGTTGGCCTACCATCAAGCCCTTTCTCAGTAACAGAGGTCACTCGGAGAATGATATTTTTCTACTTGACAATGAGAATTTTATCTCTCCACACGAAGTAGCAAATACCCTGAATGAATTCCAGGTGAAAGCTGCTGCTGATATTGGAAATTCTGACACTGCCAGCATCCTATAAAATTTAAATAACAATGACTTTGTCAAGAAGTCAAGTGAGACTTAAAAGTATCATCTCAGTATTGTAGAGATTGGAAAGATTGGTGATATACTACCAAATATTCCTTTTCTCAGAACTCTTCTGATGATGTTCTCTGAGTCATTTAAAAAACTCTGACTGAAAAGTCAGCTGGTTATGATACAATACGGGCCAAGACTCTCTCACTGTCTAAATTCTCTTTAGAGCAGCTTATAGCCCATATCTTCAAAACTTCAATTTTACATGGCACGTTCCCTCAAGCTGGCCACAAAAAAGTGACCTTGTTAATGAACAAAACTACAGACCTATCTGTGTTGTAACCACTATTTCTAAATATTTTGAGAAAATCCTACTCAATCAAATAAATAAATTCCTTGACCAAATTCTATCCAAGCATATGGCAGCCTACAGAAAAGCATACAGCTGTCAGTCAGCATTGATTCATCTTATTGGCGACTGGGAAACCTCTATCTAGGAAGGAAACTACATAGGCACAGGGCTAATGGTTCGACCCAAGGCCATCCATAATACGTGATATTTTCAATAAAACAGATTGCCTTAAATTGCATGTTATGCAGCCCAGAACTACCAGGTCTGGAATCCGTTCCTCAGGTACCAGGTGCCAAAATTTGGAATAGCCCACCAGCTGAATTTAAACAAGCACCAAATATTGAAGTGTTTAAAAGGCTAATTAAAACCTGGGAAGGGCCCAAAATGTACCTGCAGATATTGTAGATCTAATCTTTATGAGACGACCCATCTTCTGCGGTTGTATTAAGCAGGCATTTCATCCAAGCCAGTTTATGCCACTATATGTATTACATTATATATATATATTTTTTGTTTGACCTTTCAAGGTCACCTAAGGTCAAAATTACATGTAACACCACCACAAGAAATCTCAAGATGAGTTTGTTGTGCTGGCAGGTGCTTGCCTTTACCTTTTGCTTGTTGAAGACAGTCCAATTAAACTTAAAGAATGTAAGAACATGAAATAATAGCAAATAAATAAATACATAGTGTAATACAAGTTGTTGCTAGTATATAGGCAAGACTTTGTGAACTTATATGAAATAATGTAAGACATATAAAGGTTGTTGGTTCCAGACCTGGCTGTTCAGTAGTCACAAAACATATATATTTCGGTGCTCCTTTGATGCTGGTGGACTTACATAATATGTACAGTCCCCGATCCAGGGCAACTCCGAATACAGTACTTTGTTTGTACTGAATTCTATCCCACTCACATGCGCGCGCAAGGTAAATTCGTCTTTTTTTTCCGGGCATAAATTTGTAACAAATCCCAGCAACCATGCCCTCTCGTGCATTACTGATGTTGCTTGTTACGTCAGCAGCCAGCACATTGTGTTTCATCGATCTTCCTTTTATAAACAAAGTATAACGTGAAGTCTGCTGTCAGAACAGCACGCGCTGCACGCACCGCGTGATAACCCAAGTTGCAAAGCTTATTTCCGTTAAAAAAATTAAAGGGGGGATGGGTCTGTCACTTGAAGCGTTTATTGATATCTAAGTTGACAGGTTTGCTTGTTTGTCTCTTGCAACATTACTATGTTGTCGGAATCTGGGATAGAATGGGGTTTAACTACTTCTGGGGAGGATTGGACGTTCAACTAAGCCCGCACCATGAAGGCTTGGCAGCCGTCCATGCCCTCCTTCGTCGGGCATGGACTAAACCTGCCAAGCCTTCATGGTGCGGGCTTAGTTGAACGTCCAATCCTCCCCAGAAGTAGTTAAACCCCTAAATAAATACAATGACCTGGGCCATGTCGATTATGGCATTAAGGCATACCTACCTCCATTGAACCATTCGTTTTAGGAATGTGGATTTGGTACAGTTGCTATGTGCGTTTCCCATTTTCAGCTAGGTGAGTGGTGTTGAAGGTTGCTGGTTTGAGACCTGGCCTTTCTGTGGGCACAAAACATATGGACCAATATATGGAAGAAATTGCAAAATTCAAATTAACACTTGCCCAGAGAAAAGGATTTCTTAAGTATTCTTGTACCTAGTGAGAGAGCGAGAGGACACCAAATAAACCTGACTACCCAAAGGCTCAAGTACAGAAGGACCGCCCTGAATTAAAACTTATACAAATGTGTGACAAAGCAAGCTATAATATAATGATTGCTGCCAGAGACCAAACACAGACAAAACCCTTCCTTTAGCTGGTGTGAATGGATCCAAACGTTGATAAAATGATGTGAAGGGCTGCTTTCATTGAAGTAGATGTTACCTTTTACAGTAATTATACATGTGTACGTTTTTTTATTAGAATCCTGGCTGCAGATGGCATAAAATCAAAGCAAGAGAGTTGTCCAGGCAGCCGTCTACCTATTAGTATATTATGAATTATAAAAGGTTAAGGTTAAGGAAAATAATAAGAAGTTAGAAGTGAATTCCTGTGTCTAATAGCCTTTACCCTATGTTTAGGTACAAGACAAGCCCAACGCAAGTGATCTTAATGTGACGAAGGGTCTGATTGAGTTCAACAATGTGTGCTTCCACTATGACCCAAGGTAAAAAAGGCATCATGGGTATTGTTGCTCTCACAGTCTCAGGTAATGTGTTGATAAATACTTGCCAGAGTAATTTGACTATTGAAAAAAAACATGTGGCCAGTAGTCGTTTGCTGCTTACTAAAGAACTCCTACATTAGATTAGTCCCAGCTTTGTAGGAACACCTCAGACTTGCCAAATGCCATGGAAAGGTGGTCACATGACCATGTGAATGGCCTTGTGGTCATCAGATGTCAGTTCTGCAGGAAAGGTGGGATACGTATCTCTTGATGCACACTGTAAATCTACTTATTGTCATATCTTTACATTCTCACTATTTTTGCATTCCAGGCGTTTAAGGTGGCAATCTAGTGAAGACTGATCACGTGCTCCATCGTTTCATTTGTTTTATCCGCTTCAAAATTAAAGTAAAACACCATCAAAACTATATGTTTCCTGAAAGAAAAGACAGAGAGGGATACAGCAATGGCGAATATTTTTACATGCATTCAAAATTTCAAAAGATATAATTAATTACACGACCAACTAAATTTTAATTAAAATTCTAACTTTTGAAAAAATTGGAACTGACACTAGTAATGCATATTAAATTATTTTGGTGCCAAATGGAAGAGTACAGAATGTATTCCAAAAAGGTGAATTGCTTTCTTTTTGTCGTCAATATTTTTCAACTTATAGCTAATTAAAGAATAGATTATTAAAATTTAATTTCAAAATTTCATTACCAAATTTGATTAAACCATTTCTTTAAAAATAAATATGATAGAGAAAAAATGAAACACTTTTTTGCAACACATAGCCAACTGTTCCATTTGGCACCAAAATAATTGACTCAACATTACCAGTGTCAGTTCCATTTTTTTGAAAGTTAGAATTTTAATTAAAATTTAATTGCGTATGTAATTAGTCATAAGTTTTGAAATACTGTATTTAGGCAAAAATGATTGCCATTGTCGCACTTCGCTCTTTCTCTTCTTTCAGGAAATATATAACTTCAATGGTGTTTCATTTCAATTTTGAAAAGGGTACGGCAATACCTAAGGTCTAAATTAGCTAGTACCATCGGTAGCCGCAAAAGCGCCAGGGTCATTTCCCGGTGCATCTTGCGGCAGGTTAGGTTGTTTCAATATAGCAGACATATTGCGCCATAGTTAAAGTACAGGGAAATGACATCGCAAAGTTGATCATTATTTTCCAACATACGACGGAAGTATTTACAAGCTACAATGACAGTCTACAATTGCAAAGTTCCTGACTGTAAGCCAGACACAAGAAAACTGGGTAAATTGGATAAATACCCCTGGATGCAAGGGGTAGCTTTCCATGGTTTTGCTTCAAATAAACACAGAAATGACGTGAGTGGTTGAATATGGTGAAAAGACCAGAAGATTATGAACCACCGGGCAAATTTGACAGAATTTGTTTGAGACATTTTGTTGGGGGTAAAGGTCCGACACCAGAACACCCAGTGCCCACATTATTGCCTTATAACAACTCGACGATTGCAGAAAAACAACGCACAACAAACCGATGGCAGAATCCTGTGAGACGGCCGAGGATCGAGTGACTTACCCAGCAAAGGAGAAAGGCCAGTTGCCAAGTAGAGAGCAGGGGGTGTGATTGCTGCGTTGCAGTGGTAGCTCATGACTACTAGCTAATTTAGACCAAAGCTATTGAAACTATGGAACACTTGATTAGTCTTCACTAGATCGTTACCTTAATCAATTGAAAGTTTCAAGCTCACTATTTTCGGATAAAATTCCTATTAAATCGATGCTAAAATCCTTATCTGTTGTGGTTCTATTTTCAAGGTTTAGTTCCATCAGTAAAATAACTAAAAATAAAAATACAACAAAATACAATGCAAGGAAATTTAGTGAATTTACATATTTTGTTGTTTTTACAGCAAACCAATTTTACAGAATGTGTTGTTTGTTGTTCCTCCTGGACAGACCTATGCATTGGTAAGTTTAACGTTCACATTTATTCTCTGCTTGCAAACATGGTCTTATGAGATGGATGAACTTTTCCAGTTTTCTTAATGAATAGCACATTCAATTGGGAGAGAAGCAGTGTCAAGTTGACATGGCCATTTAGACTTTCAACTTTAATCTGAACATATTAAAAGAGGACAGATAATGGTTGTGCCACTGATAGTCTTCCCTTCTAATGACACAGTCAGTGGACTTCTGTTGTCCTCATGTCTTCTATGTTGACATTTTTGTACGATAATTTACTAAAAATGTCCAGATTGTTTTTTTTATTTTGCAGCTTTAATTTTTTTGAGATGTTGCTGGAAGATTTGATCATCAAAATTATATTATAAATTTATCCATAATGATCTACCCATAAGATTACTCTCTTTTCAATTCATCCCAATAAATGAAATAAACAACTATAATAACAGACATTGTGATAAACTTTTTATTAATAGAGTCAATAAAATATTTGCAAAACAGAGTTTAAACTATGATATTCCAGTCACAGTGAATCGAACAGATAAGAATATCATAAGGAAAATACATACTCATAGTTTACAAGGGTTTTCATTGTATATTAAAAATAATTTTTTGAGTAATTATGAACAGAGTTGTAATATATATAACTTCTATGTTTGTCAAAATAATTAACAATTATATTATCCCACCCATGTTGTGTGTGTAAACTGTATTATATCTTGAAGTTTATTTCGACATTTATTAAGTAATTACAATCTATTTTGTTCCAAATGTTTAAGACTTAAAGGTGGCTCCTATGAGAGCGACATGTATTTGTCTTAATAGGAGTCCCCCTAGCCACATCAATTTTTATCATTATGTACATATATCTCAATATTGAAATCGTCATTGTATTGATTGGCTAAAATGAATGAGTTTTGAGTTTGAGTTTGAGTTTGTCTGTGTTCATGTGTGTTACTGATTACTCTTAAAGTCCAGGAAATTGATTAAATCAAAGCTGCATTACTCTGTCACAAACAAAATCAATTGAAATAAATAAACTTCTGTGTATTGTGCTGCGCTATTTTAAAAAAAAATGTATACAATATGAATTTCAGGTGGGACCATCTGGCAGTGGGAAAAGTACAATAATACGACTTCTCTTCAGATTTTACGATGTGCAGTCAGGAACTATACGTTTTGATGGCCAGGACATCAGCCAGGTACAGGAAGAACAAATTGTGACGCTTAAAGTCCGTGATACCACTATGTTTGAGATATTAAATCTACACAGAAAGATGAAAAACTTAAAAAATAAAAATAAAAAATGGGGGAAACAAATAAATGTATTGTAATGACTGACATGCATATTTAAATAACTTCAAAAGATACACAAAACATACGTAACATTTTTCCGCTGCATTGAACAGTACTTTTGTTTGAGGTGTCACAAATGCTATACTGCCACATGTTATGATGGTGACTGATTCAGGTGAAACAGAACTCTCTGCGCCAGGCAATAGGAGTGGTACCACAAGACACCGTGCTCTTTAACAATGACATCAGGTAATATGCCTTATCTTTATATTGCGTAAACACCTATTTTCACTGATAATCTGTGGTTAAAGTTGCAGTTTGGTGCCTGCCTGGTGACATCAACCCTGTTTATTGTGGAGTATGCTTATATGTTATGTATCATACTGAACTTTCATTGTACTGCTAAGCCATTGATGTTGAAATGTTGTGCACGGTGCTTTACAGCGGATCACATGCACAACTATGTTACCACAACCTACACATTTAAATACATGCACTCCAGTATTATTTTTGAGAGAAATGGAAGGATTTTTGGTTCCAAGATTTGGTCTTTCTCTGGTCAAAACAATGCATCACTTGTAAGGGTAAAAGCCATAGTTTTGTACATTGTTACATGTACAGGTGCTGTCAAAGCTGCTCTACACCAACCTCTCTAAGTTACCCTTTCTCCTTGGAATGAGACCAAGTCAGCAGCTTTTTTGGGGGGCATGGGTTGGGCACTAAGTGCATAACCCACGCCAAGGAAAGCTGTTGAACTAGGGCATGTGATCTTGATAGATCTCATCAACAATTCTCAGTCAAATTGTTTTACTGTTGAAACAAATCCAAAACACTGAGGCAGATGACATTTGACCACCAGCTGGTTTTGGGCAGCATAAGGGGGAAAGGGTTAAATGACCAGGTCTGCAAGGTGACCATTTACATGTTTTCCCACAGAACAGAAAGAGGGAAAATTACGAGGGCTGGCTGAAAAGTTATAAGACTAAGTAGGATATCTCAATCGGATTAAAACAAACTTTTGCCAGCAACAAGACCAATCATTTAATGAATCATAGCCATAAGAACTGCAACTGTAGTGTGACTAGTGTCTTTGTACCAGACCATCTGGTGAACCTACCCATTGAAATCACCAGAAATGGACAAATCTGGCTCTAGGGTAGTCATCAAGTACCTGCAACTGAAAGAGCTAACTCCAACACAGATACATGCCAACATGGTCTCCACTTTAGGGGACGATGCCCCTTCCTTTACCACTGTTAAGAAGTGGGCTGCGGAATTCAAGAGTAGCAGAGACAGCCTTGAAGATGACGCGCGTCCAGGAAGGTCTTCAACAGCAACCATTCAGGATGCATTACTCGGGTGCATGACATGGTGATGGCTGATTGACGATTGACCACTCGACATATTGCCAGTATTGCCGGCATCATTCACGAGACCGTTGAGCACATTATTACCAAGGAGTTGGGACTGACAAAAGTTTCTGCAAGATGGGTGCCAAAGCTCTGGACAGCGGATTAGCAACATGTCAGATTCCTGGTGTCCAGTGACAATTTATGCCATTTTGAAGCAGATCCTGATGATTTTTTTGTCCGATAACCATGGATGAGACCTGGATTCATCACTTTGAACCAGAATCCAAAATTCACTAAACAATGGAAGCATCAGGGATCTCCCCCCCCCCCCCCCCCCAAAAAAAAAAAAAGAAAAAAGAAAAAAAAAAAGCAAAGCTGGTTCCTTCTGCTGGAAAGGTTATGGCTTCAGTCTTTTGGGATTCCAAGGGTATTCTGTTTATTCACCCGATTTAGCCCCATCAGACTTCCACCTGTTTCCCAAAATGAAAAGAAACTAGCCGGTCACATTTTTCCTAGAAATGATAGCGTCAATGACTTTTTTAGGGTGGCTGAAGAAAATTTCTTCTTGACTGGCATCCAGGCCTTGCAGCATCCCTGGCAAAAGTGTGTAAACCTGGAAGGGGACTACATAGAGAAATAAATGAAAATCGTCGACTTTATATGGGTCTCTCACAGGTAGGTTTAGAACTTTTCAGCCAGTCCTCGTATGATGCATTAAGCCGCTATCTTCATGAAGTGGGCTTGTCCATACTTGCCCATGGATGGCTGCTGAGGACAGGTTTGACTGTGCGTGTAACATGACATCCAAATCCAACTGGAATTTCACCTGTTCTCATGGGAACATTGACAGTGGTTGTTTTTGAGAGAGCACTCAATGAGAGACTACCTGCATTGAGATACCATCATTTCCAGGTACTTTGTTCTTCTCCTGTGATTTATATGGCTCTGAGAGACTGCCTACATGTCCTCAGGGGCACCAATGTGGTCCCCCCAGGGCAGGTCTGCTAACCAAGGTTTCACCCTATGTACTTTGAAAGTTGTAACACCTGTATTAAGGTAACAACATTTTCTGGGAAATTGTTGAAAATTTCCATCTTGAAAACCTATCTGCAGTGATTGAGTGAATTATGTGAAAGCAGTCTGTACTGATGCACGTTTTGACTTGCCTGTCAGGTACAACATTCGGTATGGGCGTGTGACAGCCACTGACAGGGAGCTGGAGGATGCCGCCAGAGCTGCAGATATACACGAACGCATCCGTTCCTTCCCTGATGGTGAGTGCACTGGCTTCATACTGTTGTGTATGCAAATGAAATGGTCCATTTGGGGCAGTCCAGTATAATAGTATGATTAGCTGGCAGCCGTGGGGGCCGTGTGGACATTGTATTGTCACATTTTGTTTTGGTCCATAATACAACTGTGTAACAATTGCACAGGGCATTTTGGGTTGAAAAACAGAAATGCTCAATATGAAATTATGCTATGTGTATGTTACATATGTGAAAATGATTGTGTACTTTGATTTGGAGAGGTCACTGTACTCATTGAGTGTGTGCAGAGTCATTGAGGTGGCCTGCTTTGTTGGGGTGACTCTCATGATTTTTGTAAACAATTAGAATAAGCTGGAATGGTGACCTACATTCATATGTGGTCCACACAGGTCTCAATCAGTGAATTGGGATGTGAGACCAATTGGAAAACTCTGGAATATTGGCGAGATTTCTAAGCCTAGATATATATTAAGTAGGTCCTTTCCTGACCCCCCCTTGGGGCAGGGGGGGGAGGAGAATTCTTAGATCTGACAGGAGGTGTGTAACTTCAAGCCAGTGTGACTGTAAGCCATTGTTATTGCCAAGGAGATACTCATTTATACATCGTACCTGTGGAGTGTGGACAGTATCTTTGAGAGGACTGGTATATTTGGTGTTAATTGTACCACATTGGAACCAAACTGTACCTCTGTGGGATTTGGATCAGCACTGTGCCTTTGAGTACCACATTGGAACCAAACTGTACCTCTGTGGGATTTGAACCAGACTATTTGGTGCTTTTTTTTAATTATGGGACAGTGCCTAGGGTTGGGTATCGTTACTAATTTCTGTATCACGATACTTTTTGGTACAGAGCCTTGTATCACAATGCGTATCACGATATATCATGAGAGTGTATGAAGTGATCACACTCTTTGAATTGACATCCAACAGTCTTTATCACAGCCTCTGTGCTGGTGTTTTGATAAATCATTCTACTGTGTCTACATACACCAGCAATGAATTGATGATATAAACTGTGAATTTTTTTTTTTTTTTTTTTGCAAACTGTGAAATATGTTTTACTGGATATTCATCTCCATACAGGGATGATTTTCTGAAAAAACCTCTCTATTAAATTTTTAAGTCCTGATAAAATTGAAGATTTTTATCGTATCATGCAAATTCAATACCCAAAGTTCGTATCGCAATACAGTTCGGTACAGGATTATCATCACGGTATTTAGGTATTTCGTCCCAACCCTAACAGTACCTCTCACCAAGGATTAAGATTTACATACAGACGGTTTTACTATTGGAAAATCTGGCTAAGTGTATAATTCCATTTACATGGTTTGTACTGATTTTTGATTGTTATTATTAGAGTTATATCATTGTTGTCGTTCTTTGTTGAGTTCTACTGCGATCTAGAATATACAGAAGGTAGGCATCATAACAGTTTACATGCACATTATGTATCTGTCAACAACATTGTGGCCAGTACAGAACAAGCTGTGTGTGAGTACAGAACAAGCTGTGTGTGAGTACAGAACAAGCTGTGTGTGTGTACAGAACAAGCTGTGTGTGAGTACAGAACAAGGTGTGTGTGTACAGAACCAGCTGTGTGTGAGTACAGAACAAGCTGTGTGTGAGTACAGAACAAGCTGTGTGTGTGTACAGAACAAGCTGTGTGTGTGTGTGTACAGAACAAGCTGTGTGTGAGTACAGAACAAGCTGTGTGTGTGTACAGAACAAGCTGTGTGTGTGTGTGTACAGAACAAGCTGTGTGTGAGTACAGAACAAGCTGTGTGTGAGTACAGAACAAGCTGTGTGTGAGTACATAGCAAGCTGTGTGTGAGTACAGAACAAGCTGTGTGTGTGGAGCAGCACAATTACAAGTCACACAATTTGTGGAAGTGTTAAAACATGTAATATATTAATCATTTTAATTACAAATGCGGTGCTCGTGCTGAAAGAAATATAAGGCAAGCTACAAACAGTGCTCTTAAATCTATCAAGTTGACTCTTAGGTGACAAATTTAAAACTAGAAATAAAGGCAAGCTATAAACGGCTGTCTTAAAATTAGTTTAGCTGCATGATAATTGTGGGCACAGAAAAGCTTGTCGTATTTCTAAGCACTACTGACAGAAAAATGTATGAACCGGACAGAAATAAACAGAGCAAAACCTGTGCTTCGACAGGGAATTCTTGTCAGAATTTTAAGCAATAGATGCAATCCTATGTGTTAGTTATACTGATCATTTGAATACATTGTGTGTGTGTGTGATGTTGTGCTGGTATTATCTTTAGGTTATGACACAGTGGTCGGGGAGCGAGGCTTAAAGCTGAGTGGAGGAGAGAAACAAAGAGTGGCCATTGCTAGAACTCTGCTCAAAGCTCCGGACTTTGTGCTGCTGGATGAGGTTAGTACATGTATCTGGAAGGCGTTTCTGGTCTGGTCTCCCATGGACCATATGACGATGACAGACAATGCAAAGGAAAATAAGGGTTAAGCACTGCTGCAATTGGGCTCCAGAATTGATCGTATATTATCCATTTTCTGAGTTGGTTAGCTGCATAAGATTTTCAGCAGAATCAACTGATATATGAGAGATTTTGCTGCTTATTTGTTAGCTCAGCTGACATGTCAGTCAGCTGAACTTATAGGATGGTCCTTAGTCCGTCGTCCCAGTTACCAGTTACCTTTTGTGGGTGACTGCCTGTCTCAAGTCAGGAGTGAAATTTGTTTCTTCACATTGGTATTGGAAGATGAATGTTGATGCTTTGGTAACTCTGGAATCTCTTTGCTGTCATTGTTAGGTTTGATATTTGTGAATATGGGTCATGTTTTTGTACGTAAGTGTATCATACTAGAGACGTCCATCCAAAATTCACATTTTCAACTTCTCCAAAAATGTACTTAATATTTTGGTTAACTCTTTCCATGCGGGCGACAAGTTAACTCGCACATTTACCTTCCTTGCATTATGCGAGTTAACTCGCGATCAAGGCACCAGATAAGTTGCAGGGTAACACCATAATTCCGTCACAGTTATTGTATAGACATGTATGCCTTACTTTAATTCACTGTATAAAAAAATCTATTTATATCATACATACATATACATGTATATACATATATATATATATATATATATATATATATATATATATATATATATATATATATATATATATATATATATATGTATATATATATTTTATGTTCGGAACAAGTGGGACTCGAACCTGCAACCTTTGGCACCAGTCACCTAGCTGAAATGGGAATCGCACATATCCACTCGACCAAACCCCCATTCTCAAAAAGAATGGTTCAATGGAGGTAGTTATGTGCGAGTGCCATATCAACACAGCTATGCAATATAAGAACTGAGTATATATATATATATATATATATATATATATATATATATATATATATATATATATATATATATATATATATATATTGCAAAGATGTCTTTACAATATTCTTTGCTGATTTTTTGAGTGTCTGGTTAACAAGAATGATGAACCATCTTCCCACTGAGTGACAACCATAGGTCCATGTCAGTGTTTCTGTTCTTTAAAAATCTCCAAAACTTCTTGGCCAATTGCTTTGAAATTGCTTAGGAAGACTTCTGGGGACCCTTAGACCTTAATTTGTTCAACATGTGGCACACTGATTTGTCACATATTTTTTTTTTGTAAAAAACATGTTTTTGCTATTTTCGACTTCTCCAAAACCGTCACTCAGGTTATGCTGGAACTTAAGTGGAAATGTTCCTTTCAGAAGAGCCAAACAAAGGTGTTCACAATGTAATGATGCTATTGTAAAGATTGTTAAAAATCCTTTTTTATTTTCCAGTGACTTATAATTTTTACAGTGATTTGAGGTGTCCAAGAACAAGTATAAAATCTTATGCATTGTGACATTTAGAACTGACTGCTTATGCTTGGGCCATCTGTGTGCATCTTGAGTTTCATCAGGCCAAGTCCGCTGTTATTTAATAATGATGTGATCTCAGGTAAGAGCACAGTGTCATCATTTGAAAGATTAGTGATAGTGTTGTTTATCCTAGAGTCTGGTACAGTAATCTTGACCTGAAAATAGGACAACCTAAATGATGCCACAATCAAAAGGTGCAAGGGGAAGGTCAGTGTTAACATGTCAGAACTTTTGGCCAATGAACATTTCCAAATTATATGCAAATCATGCACGTAACAAACGTGTGAAGCACGCAAAGTCTATTTTATATGTGATTTATATACGTGTAGATTGGTAATTAGTGGTAGTGACAATCTGCCTTGTTGAAATTAAGTTGTCCAAAGAGGCTGGCTGTGAGTTTCATCACCCAGGCAATATTGTGCCTCAGCTACAAACAGGAATTGTAATTGATACATTATATATGGACTGTGGAATGAATAAACTTGTCAAGCTTTCAAAGCTACTATCTTTGTGTGAGAACTTCACTATGAATCGCTGATTTTTAATAAATTTCCAATTCGGGTACATGTCGGTTAATGCATACAGTGTTGTTGATTACTATATGTAAGTGAATGGGGATTGCAATTATGGTAATTCACATTTTGGACTTTTCCTCCAAAACCACTCATCAGATTCACTTCAAACTTGATGGGGATGTACCCTGGATGGGTCTCTGCTAAGTTCATTCAATGGGCGTGCTCCAGCGATTTTTGGATTTTTTTAGGAGTTTTTGGTTCATTTTTCAGCCAAATCTTTAAAAAATCTTCTCCAAAACCACTTGGCCAATTGATTCAAAATTTAATAGGAAGACTTGGAAGGCATGACAGCCAGAGTTACACAGTGCATGGGTGACCTTGACTTCATTGTGAGATCACAGGGTCATTAAGGTTTACTTAACTGTTCAGATGATAACTTGAGAACTATTTGTTCTGCTTTCATGTATTACAGGGTCATGAGGGCCACACTCAGTACATGAGTGACCCAAGGTCACTGGACAATTGATATGAAATTTACTGTTCACTTGATAACTTAAGATCTATTTTGAGGAAGCTAGGACATTGATGTTGCACATGCTAATTTTCTCTATGAAGGTCCCGCTAAGACAGTACATGAGTGACCTTGATCTCATTTCTGAGGTCACAGTGCAACATACATTTATTTTACTCTTCAGTGCTATAACTTGAGAAGTGGTTGAACTGGGACTTTGGTGTTGCACTTGTCATTACCATTTTTTCTCTGTAAGTGTTCTTCCATATAAGTCAGACTTACTCAGTACATGGGTGACCTTGATCCTATCCCAAGTTTACAGAGCCACAAGTGATGAATCTCTAGGTCAGCTGAGCATGGGCTGTTCACACAGCTCTCTTGTTACAGTATAATTTTGCTGCAATACCAGTGAGTTGCTTCAGATTTATACTTTTTTTGTCCTTTTTTTCTGAAAATTTATACTTTTTTAAAGTGGAATTGGTTCCTCTTGTTTGTAGTTAGGCAGTGGCAGCAATGTTTTGTGCTTTTCGTGCATATTTTAATTTCACAATTTTGCCATCACATACACAAAACTTGATATCACTGTTTGTTACTTACATACTCATGAAGCTATATATAGCAGTAAAAAGCACCATAAATATTATACTGTTCACCATTTTTTCTTTATATGTGTATGGGGGGGGGGGGGGGGGAGGACGAAGTTTTTAGCTCAGCTGATTGGTCAGTCCAGTCAGTTGAGATTATTATGTGTTTGTTATCCATCTGGAACTTCACTTTTACATTTTAGAACCTGTTGGCCACATCTTCAACAACATTGTCGAGATGTACCTTGATTACATCTGATGGTCATGCTCCAATAGTTTTTACATTTTCACAGAATTTCTTTTCCTTGGGGGGGGGGGGGAGGGGAATCTCGTCTGAAAATACTTGTCTAATAACTTAGAAATTACATTTGGAAGCCTTTTGGGTACCCCTAAACCTAGAATGGAAAGACCTTCTCACACAAAGTTGGTGTGTGGGTCTCAATAGGGTATTGTATATATGAGTGACCTTGACTTTGTTTAAGGTCACAGGGTCAACTTCGTTTTAACTTGAAAGAACTTCCCCAGCCAATTTATCATGTGTGTCCCGCTTATGAGGTGCTCCAGAGAGAATGTGTATCAGTGGCCTTGATCCTGTTTCAAGGTCACAAAGGTCAAACCTGTCAATTTCATGTCGTGTTCAGTGTAACCATGGTAACTTTACAATGGAAAGAGCTGTGGCCGTGTTATTTTTGGGGCATAATGCTCCCCAGTTGTGCATTTTTTTCTTTCTACATGTATCTTAATTCCACAGAGTGGATCCTCATCAGAGTTGGGGTGAATGTGGGTTGATGTGGTCTTCCTCCAAATTGTTCACTGACATTGGTTGGTTTTTGCAGGCAACTTCAGCCCTGGACACACAGACAGAACGCAACATTCAGGCCTCATTGGGCAAAGTGTGTGAGAATCGTACAACCCTTATTGTGGCACATCGTCTCTCCACCATCATCCACGCAGACCAGATTTTGGTGCTGAAAGACGGAGTCATTGTTGAGAGGGGAACGTGAGTTTTTATTTTAGATAATTGGCCAATATCAGCTCATGATATGGCTGTCTTTATCTCTTTATGATACTGCCCCCCGTCTACCAGAGGATAGTTATATAGTAATCGTTTTTTCTGTGCTTCTGTCCGTCCGCTTTTTGTGTCCAGGCTATGATTTGCTTGTCCTTCAACTTAGATTAATGAAACTTTACACGCAGGTGAATCTGGACATAGGAGTGTGTCATGTACCAAAAGTAGCTCACTAGGTCCAGTATCTGGGTCACAGTGACATATTACTTGTGAAATTGTGTTCGGGCTATAATTCCTTTACTGTGTAAGTTAGATCAATGAAACTGTACACACAGATGCATCTACACATAAGGCTGTGTGGTGCACCAAATATAGATCATAAGGTCAATTATCTGGGTCACAGTGACTGAAAAAATGGTGTCCAGGCTATGATTCCTTTACTATTTAACTTACTTTCATAAAAAGTAGGTCATTGGTCAAATATCTGGGTCATGGTGATACAATCAAGTAAAACTATATTACACTTCATGTCCGGGCTGTAATTCTTTTGTCCTTCAAGTTAAACTTGGTCAATTTTCGTCCAATTTTAATCATGTTGGGCTCAGATTGTATGTATTACAACACTGCCTGTTTTTGTGATAACATGTAACCTCTAAAGGTCATTTGGATTTTGGTGATATTTTTGGTTAATTTTTGGGGGGGGGGCAAATCTTAGAAAATCTTCTCCGAAACTGCTCACCCAATTGCTTTGATATCACACAGGAACACTTGTAGGGTCCCCAAGTTCATAGTTTGTTCACCAGGTGGCACTGCAAGTTTTAGCTCAGCTGACTTGCTACTCAGGCTGCAGTTTTAGAGAGCTCAGTCATCCATCTTGGAAATACTTGCAAATGTCCTATGGACTCAGCTAAAGGTCAACACAGGTCTACTCAGTTGTAATCTTGATTTTGTGGGGCAAGCTTAGGTCAGCTGGCCATGGGCTGTTCACCTCTGCTATTTTTTTAATTTTTTTTTTTTGCCAAAGTTCGAAAACCATCTGGAATATTGCTTGGCCATGGCCAATTGCTTGAAAATTGTGTAGGAACAATTTTCGGGACCCCAAGACCAGGGTTGGACTTCTTATGGGTTGAATGTCATGGTCAGCTGAGGATGGGCTTGCACTGTTCACATGGGTGCAAAACAAGACAGAGGCATTTTGTGTCTTTATCAATCAATTAGTTACCTAATTAATTTTTTGATTAATTAAACTTGCTAATTAATTGTTTAATTAATTATTAAACTTGTGCAAGGACAAGTAATTTCACACGAGCCCCCTCACTATTCATAAGCATATCCTCCGGCACCTGGCTTTGAAATGATATCAAAGTGATTGCTGACTGCTGCATCGCAATCACAATCATATTGTGACATCTTATAGCAAATGATGTCAGCAAGGTGTCTGTTACCCCCTGCTACAATTACAGCTATTGACAGTTACCTCAGTCTTAACCAGTCACATCAAAGAATAAACAGGCGACTTCTATGCTTTGTGGAATTTGGATTTACTGGTTCACAGCATACAGCCTCGCTCAGTGTCATGTGCTCATTGTGATTGTTTTGTAGCCATGAAGACCTGCTTGCCGAAGATGGCATGTACGCCGACATGTGGCAGCAGCAGATCAAAGGGGAGGAAGCAGACGACAGCGACAAGAGTCACCCGTCAGGTAGCGGTGACGACAAATCAGAAGTTAATCATCACTGACAACAGTGATAGGACATGTACAGCCTCAGCTTAGACCTTTATGTTTAAATAACCCTGCATTGCACAGTACAACTGACCCTGCATTGCACAGTACAGCTGACCCTGCATTTGACCCTGCATTGCACAGTACAGCTGACCCTGCATTGCACAGTTCAGCTGAACAGCAGTTTGCAAATATTACAGGCAGAGTGTACAGCGCTGTTTATATGTGTCAAATATCAGATTCACACAGTGAATATTTAAGGGAAAATTAACCATTGTCTGAAGTAGGGAAATTAATTGATTGGGACACTTGATCCCATGGAAACAACGGAACTGTGTCAGTCCCACTAAAAAGAGTGAAAATATATTTCAAAGGGCAGTCATTGTTAATTATGCATCCCCCATAGGGGGGATGCATATATAATGTTTAGTCCTGTCATCGTCTGCCGCCGCTGCCGCGTATCTTATTTTCTTTATATTTCTGTCCCCTCGACCTATTGCTTCTTAATTTGGTACAGATAATCTATGGGTCTGGGAAATTTGCCCCATATAATGATATGTGACCTTGAGGTCAAAGGTCAAGGTCAAACTTTCTACAGAAGAATGGTGGCCCTCCTACAAGGGAGGCGCCTGCTCGGGGGATGCATAATGTTTTTCAGATGAAAAACTGGCTTGTAGTTTTAAACAGTGCTTATATTATAACCTGGTGTATTTTAAAGCTTGCTGGTTTGATATACTGTTAGCTACATGTAGCTTCCATTATCATTTAGCTGTGCTGACCAAAGATAGCAGAGCTCATGCAGTCACTCCGACCTATGTCACCCTGTCCATCCCTCTTGTAACTTTTGCTTGTGGACACAATACAGTCCTTAGTTTCCAAATTGACCCATACAACTTTGAGGACCTCCAGGGTGTATGGCAATCAGGCTGCCTAGCAACAGTGGTGCTGCCACCTACAGTATTATGGACTTGTAATATTCATATATAGGGCACAATGTGAAAATCTTGTGACCACTCTAGCATTCTTACTTTTCAGTGGATCTTCATGAAATGTACTTGGATTGTAGAAGACCTTAAAATCTCATTTGCGTCTGATGCTAGTGGTGCCACTTATACTTTAGTGGAACTCATGAGCCAGAATGTGTCAAAAGATAGGAAACTCAATATCTCAAAAAGTAATTGAGCTAACAGGTCAAGTAATGTCAGTGACTTTGACCTATTTTTGTTAGCTGCCCAGGCATGGAAAGTGGTGATTTCATAATGGTAGGGTTTAGCTTGGGCATCAATGGAAAGGAGAACTGAGCTTCCAGGTCAAAATATGACCTGTGTACATTGTACAAAAAAACTACTTAGACACCTACTTTTTGGGTCACCATGACCCAGTTGTTAGGGACTTAGGCACTTGTCCAAGTTTATCCTTTTCCTTGAATGACTCAACAAGTTGCCAGCTGATTCACACAAACAGACCATGCATGGAAAGTTAAATGTATGGCACACTTTTTGAACATATCAATTTTTTTAAAAATTAAGTTGAAGTTCAAGGTCAAAAGGCCAGTCGGAGTATGAGGGTCAAATTGTCAAAATCTTTTGATGCTCTAACCATCTGTAATTTTTACTGGATCATTGTGAAATTTGGATGGTTTGTGCAAATTTTGTATAAGAGTCAAAATGTCAAAATCTTGTGAATGTTCTACCATCTGTAATTTTTATGGAATAATTATAAAATTTGGTGGGATTGTGGAAGAGGCCAAAATCTTGACTGACGGTGATATTTGTGGTGCCACGTGTGTTTCAGTTACAATGAGCAGAGATCCAATTCTGACTCATGAGAAATAATTAAGCTAAATGGGCCAAACTTGTATGATGATATTGATCATGGCCTGCACAAATATATTATGTAATGTCGATGACCTTGACCTTTTTATCCCAGATCACTGTGAAGTTAAAAACAGTTAATTTGCCAATCATGTCCATGGAAGAGGTAAGTTAACTTGCCAGTGATGTCCACAGTTTTCAAGTTAACGTCTTGGAACTTTCAGGACTTAACTAAGGGTATAAAAATATGAGTCAAGTTCAACAATTGTGGTATCACATACACCGTCATGTAATATATGGGTAGAAATGTGAAAATTGTGTGGACTGTTTATATAGCATCTTAAATTTGAGATTGAGTTTCATGGAACTTAGTTGGGATTGCTGAGGAAGTGAAAATCTGTACTGGAAAATAAGATTTACTTGGTAGCAAATATGTCTGGGAGCCTTCAAAATTATAAATGTTTGAAATGGTGCAACATATCTTCAACTAATGTGACCCACTGAAAACTACTCGTGGCTCACCAATACATAAGAATTTGAGATGATGTCTCTATCTACATTACTGAAAAAGAAGATATTGTTTTTGTCTGACTGTTTGCCAGTCAGGTGATCAGAGTGCTAGGCCCTGCAACCTCTTGTTTATTCTACCAATTTACTGCTCAGTATTAGTTGTGGAAAGGGTCTATCACTCAGCAGAAAACTGCCATGATGGGTGGAGGGTGGGGGGATCGAGGTGAGGAAGATGTTTAAACAGCTATTGGGTAATGCCCTCCTGGCCAAAAAAACAGGCACCCCTTTCGTCAACATTGAGTGTGTGTGTGTGTGTGGGGGGGGGGGGGGGGGAGTTTGTGTATTTGTTGCACCAGTGCTCTCAATATCTTTTGGGAGGATGTGGTGGTCTTGAAAAGGAATTTTTTGTTTGTTTGAAGGCTGTATGCATCAGAAGCGGTTCTTCAAGCAAGTCTGGGCCCATTGTAAGTCAGGGCCCTCTGTAAGCCTGGGCCCTCTGTAAGTCTGGGCCCTCTGTAAGCCTGGGCCCTCTGTAAGTCTGGGCCCTCTGTAGGTCTGGGCCCTCTGTAGCATTCTGCTGTGAGCTTGGCTCTCACTGTCTGGGGCATTAGGCGCCACCAGTCTGTGAACCACTGTGCCAGTTGGTCCAAGGTGGCCGCAGGTTTGGCGTACTCATCCCTGACATGATGGCAAAGCACATATTTAATACCAAGAGAAACTTAACAAACCTAATTCTGTGAGCCCATGTACCATTTGAACACTATCAAGTCCGATATTCTAAGAGCAAAGTCCTATTCCATACCATTCACTGAAAAACTGCATTGTTCTAAATCATAATAGCAAATTAATTTGTGAAAGGAACAAATCATATTCATAAAACTTGAAATTTAGAAGAAAGGTTTAGGCTTTATTGGCTTTTACAAAATCGGGTCATCAGCGGGGAACCAGGGCAAGACTTGTTCCGGTGCCATTAATCCCCGGACAAGTCATTCTGCTAACTGGTGGCACCAAGTTTGCATTTCCAATACAAATTTACATGCCATAAATGTTGAGGTCAGGAGATTGGGCTGGCAACATTTGCATGTTGTGCTGCTGGAGACACTGCATGCTGACTGGTGCAGTATGTGGCCGTGCATTGTCTTGCTGGACCTGTAGCCCAGGATGTTGCTGGAGCCATTTAGCAACCGTTGGCAGGGTCTCATCCATATAGCGTTGGCTCATTTCCCCAATAACTTGTGTTCTTCCTGTTGCCATGACTGCACACCACACGATGAGGCTGGCTCCTCCATGGCAGTCATGGTCCACCAGGCCCCATCCATCTGCAGATCTCTCTGACACTGTGCGTCTGACCTGTATTTCTCCCATCATCGAAATTGAGACAAAATTGTGATTTGTGCCACTACATCACAGCCCTCCACTGATCTCTTGTCCAGTCAGCATATTGCTGACAGCACTCTATCATGCAGCCTGGTGGGCAGGACCAAGAGGGCTGTGAAGAGTGTGCTGACACGCTGTGGCATTATTTCTGCTGTGGCATTATGGATTGCCATTGCTGCCTGTGTTGACCGTGGCCGTGTAGACAGCCCATAGGCCCCATTGCTGCCTGTGTTGACAGTGGCCGTGTAGACAGCCCATAGGCCCCCATTGCTGCCTGTGTTGACAGTGGCCGTGTAGACAGCCCATAGGCCCCCATTGCTGCCTGTGTTGACAGTGGCAGTGTAGACAGCCCATAGGCCCCCATTGCTGCCTGTGTTGACAGTGGCAGTGTAGACAGCCCATCGGCCCCCATTGCTGCCTGTGTTGACAGTGGCTGTGTAGACAGCCCATAGGCCCCCAATACCACACACACTTTGTGCACCTTTGAGGCTGTTGTCTCAGTTCCAGGACATTTTGTGTTTGTGTGACCGCTTGGGTCCACTCTTAGCTCTCCTGTCCATGGTAAATAAAAGTCCATATGATACTCCTATTTTCTACACAAACTGATACTTAGAGCAGTCCATGTTATACCAATGAGGGGTGCCTGTTTTTTTTTTTTTTTTTGTCAAGGAGTACTTGTATATTATTATTTTTTGTTTTTGTATATTACTTGTATATTATGAATAAAAAGTATTAGGGGTGTGTGGGGATGCGAGGAAGTTTGGCCACAGAAAGTATTTTAAGGTGTTTGTGGATCGTGACCTACTTCTTCGTTTCTGTCCAGCTGTGGATGTGATCATATAAGGGCAGCCTGGGTATATTGGGGACCTTCTGAATATAACCAAGAAACTCAATAACATCTCAGGGTTTGCCTGCAAGAGAGATGGACAGGATTGTAAGGGCATGTTACATGAAACTGTAGGCTTTTATGAGTGGAGTTTGTGTGGGGGGTGGGGTGGGATGGGACTGGGGTTGGGGTGGGGAGTCACCATACAGATTTTTTTGCATTTTTGTTATGAGACAGAGCCATTGTGTTACATGTGAAATATTCATATCAGAGTTTCTAAGAGATTTTGTGTTGTAAAACAATGAACCCCCAAAAACGTGTACAAATGAGGGTGCCTTGTTGTGTTTTGTACATGTACAGCATCTACATGTATCTGTGGCTGTGTGCTTCATGATAACTGACTAGTGTCAAGAATTTTGTATTTATGCACAATAAAGAAAACTCATGTAATGAGAATCCAACTGTTTGATACCATATCATGTCTTGCAGTGGGCAACAGGATCTGTTTACAAAACAAGGACCGATCAGTTGGTAAGGGTGCTGTGAATGATGGGCTGGGCAGGCAAAATCATGGTTTGTACCCTCAGCACATGAAGCGCCGGAGGGTATTGTTCCCTGTGTCATCTATCAGTCTGTCCACACCTTATAATGGACCAGGTTTCTATTGAAAACCAGCTTCCTCTTATTATTTTTACACTTTTTTGAAACTTTTATAAAGTATTTATTTCAAGGCCATCTGAGTGGTGCACACGGGGATGACGTTACTATAATATTAAATAACAAATATTCCCCGTCACTTTACCAAGCTTTTGTCTCAGAAGAACTTTATGATGGACCAGGTCCTATTGAAAACCAGCATCCTCTGATTTTTTAAAACTTTTTATGAAACTTTTAATGTATTTATTTGAAGGCCCTCTGAATGGCGTCAACCCTAACAATGTTACCACGACATCTCATAAAATATTAACTGCAGCTTTACCAAATTTTTGTCAGAGATGCATCTTATGATGGACCAGGTTCCTATGTAAAACCAACTGCCACTTTGTATTTATAAACTTTTTATGAAACTTAAAATATTTATTTCAAGGCTGTCTTTGTGGGGTGCAAGGGGGACGACGTAACCATAATACAACAGGGATCCATAGCAGCTGCACCTCATTTTCATCAGAGATGCACATTACACTGGACCACATTTTTATTAAAAACCAGCTTCCTCTTGCTATTCATAAATGTGTTATGAAACGTTTCAAGTATTTATTTGAAAATCTCTGAAGCCGCCAAGCCAAATGCTTCCAAATTGTGTAGGACACTATAGCTATTTGGGACCCCAAGATGTTAATTTGCTCAACAAGTAGGGCTGCAGTGTCAATTTCTTTAAAAAAAAAAAAGTGTTTTTTTGCTATTTTCAACTTTTCTAAAAGCATCAATTATAATGTTCTGAAACTTGCTCAAATGTAGCTTGTGAAAGGGTGAAACAAAGCTCTGCAATAGGTGCTGATACTCGGATCCCTGGTTTTTAACAACTTTTTCAATTGAGGTATTTGTCAGTTGATGGGTACATTCCTATTGATTACTGAGTCAGTCGGGGGGGGGGGGGTGATATGCTACTTCACATTTTTGACTCCTTCTCTTCCTTTTGACAGGTTCGTTTCAAACTTAATGGGATGTACCTTAGGTGTGGTTTCTACCAATTTTGTTCAAAGGGTCATACTCCAATGATCAGTGCAGCCCAGACTGAGGCTTACTAATAAATGTTAATGGAAGGTACCCACTATGTTTCTCTTCAGGTGTTGTTAATTTTCTCCTTGATTGACCTTGAAAGTTAAAAATAATATTGGCTTATATCTTGCGAATAGTGGAGCCTGTCCCTGTTCATTTAAACAAAAGACAATACCTGAATGGCCCGTCCTCAGCTGACCTTGATACTTTCAACCCAAAATAAGTCGCACTTTGTTCCATGAGTACCCAGAACTGTCTGTGTGTAATTTCAAACCCATTGGCTGGGTGGTTTGTAGTATAAATTTTTTAAGATTATCCCAAAAAACAAAAAGAAAAAATATCCAAATATCACTGGTGCATGACAACATGAGGGCACTTGGTAGAGACTCGCTGAAGGCCTATATATCTCCACTATGTTTGAAGCCAATCGGGCTGACGATTTTGGAGAAGTGGAAAATGTAAATCAGTATGGCAGTGGACATGAACAGTAATCCACAGGAGTGTATACATTAACCAACAAGTACCTGAACTGAAAAAATAGTTAAAAACTAGAAAAGAAGATTTGCATCAAAGCAAATCTGTGTGTACCTTCAAAAGTTGTAAATATTAAGTGCTACAACTTTTGTCCTTTGGTACTTCACATTTCATTAAGCTTATGGCTGGATGAAAATGTCAAAGTCCAAATGACCTTGACCTTGACCTTGACCTTGGATCTTTACAAGTCCCATGTGCATTGCAAAAATGTACAGTGTTACAATACCCTCAATTTAAGTCCAACATGATTACATTTGGCCGAGATATGGCTGGCTGAACTTCCAAAGGTCCAAATGACATTGACCTTGGACTTTTAGAGGTCACATGTAAGTTTCAAAATGTGCAGTGTTACAACAGCTACAATTTGAGCCCAACATGATCAAATTTGTATAAAAATTGACCAAGTTTTGGCTAGAAGAAAGCCACCATTGAAAGTGGCCTTTGACCTTGAGATGATCTCTGCCTGAAGTGGAACTTGACCTTAAAATGACATTTTGATCAAAAATTGGCCTTTGACCTTGACATGACCTTGGCATTAGAGATGACCTTTGCCCTGTTATGATCAAACTCCTATACACTTGGAACCACATCTACTATAGTATGCAAGATATTGAAGATTTTAAACTTTAATTAGCCCTCATTTGCATAATTTTGAAAAGCATGACCTCTCATTATTAAAAGACCAGACTTCATCCATAGAAGTATAATTGTGCCAAGTTTGGAGTTTCTAAGTGTAATACTTTTCAAAGAAATGTCTGAGAAATTTGCCTTTAAAGAAAAAAAGAAAGAAGGAAGGAAGGGAAATTGGAGTTTCTACGTATAATACTTTTGAAATAAAATGTTGGACAAATTTGCCTGTAAAGAAAGAAAGAATTCCTAGAAAAACTATGTCTGTGTTGGCACACAGACATAATTCCTAGAAAAAAAAATCTGTGTTGGCACACAGACATAAAAAAAGAATTCCTAGAAAAACTGTCGGTGTTGGCACACAGACATAAAAATCATAAAAAATATGAAAAATCGATGGACCATGACCAAACTTGGTAGAGACCATCAGATGTCTGGAGCTAATTTGAAAATAATATATATAGGTAGGGCCTTGACATGCATTTTCAATGTTGCTTGGGTTATAAAATTTAAAAAGGTTACTTACCTGTGATGATATATGGGCCTTGTGCACTAAATTGTGAGTATATACTAGGAAAGAAGATTTGCTTCACAGCAAATCTGTCTGGGTGCCTTCAAAATGAGACCAGTTTGAAATGCTACAGTTTGCCATTGTTCAGCATAGTCTAAATTTCGTGTATTTGCCTTGTTTTTATAAAGTAAAATGCTACAACTTTGGTTCTTGGTTCATTGGATGTGGCCATGTTACAAACTTATAAAAGGAAGTTTGAATGAAGCTAGTATCTATAATAGTTTTGAAGCTATTCAACATTTTAATTCTGTGTATTTGCCTAACTTGAAAGCCTACAACTTTGGTTTATGGTTCATTGGATGGGGCTTTGCCACAAACCCATGAATTGAAGTAGGAATGGCACCTCTATCTGTAATAGTTTTGAAGCTATTCAAGATTTACATTTTGCATGTTTACCTGATTTGCATTATTCAAAATCCTACAACTTTGGTTCATGGTTCACTGGATGTGACTTTGCCATTATATTGGCAGATGTCACAAACCCATACATTATGCACATTGAAATTTTGAGTATCTGCAATATTTTGGAAGATATGGAGCTTTTAAACATCATGACTATTCCAAATGAGATGCACAATTTCACAGATTAGGTCAGTCACCATAGCAAGTTTGGTGGTTTTCAGAAAAATTGTGCTTGAGAAAATGTCCAGACCAACTTGGTTGTGAAGAAGAAAGAAAAGAAAAGAAAAGAAAAAGAAAGAAAGAAAGAAAGAAAGAAAGAAAGAAAGAAAGAAAGAAAGAAAGAAAGAAAGAAAGAAAGAAAGAAAGAAAGAAAGAAAGAAAGAAAGAAAGAAAGAAAGAAAGAAAGAAAATTCCAGTGTTTACTAATACAGTGAAACCTCTCTACATTGGGCACCCTTGGGACCAGAGAAAAGTGCCCACTCCTGAGAGGGTCGGCCCTTCTGGGCAGTATGGATGAGTATGCGTGCATGTATATGTATATTATTCATACATGCATATGTATATGTACAGTGTATACATATTATAATTCAAGGGGATGTGTATACATGCAATACAAAACTGTCTTTCTTCCTTTATTACATAAACAAATTTCAACAGAAGCTGTCAAGGAACTACATAAACATGTACCTGTGAACCAAGACAAAACTATACTGTCTCAGTATTGGCTATGAAGAACAAGCTTCATCTCACTAAAGACATAAATTCTGCCCTTCTTGGTCTGGCCGACTCAGATCTGTATTTAGTGTATTTTTAACAGAGGTTACACTCAGGCTTGTTCTGCCTAGAAGTCTGGAGCCTGTGTTCCGTTGGGACTGATAAGCTCAGCAGACTGACATTGCCTCAGGCAAAAACAGGCAAGCTAGGACATCAGTTTCAGTCATGGTGCATTTACAGGTCTGTTCTGAACTGGTGGAAAGTATAGCCTGTCTGGTACATATGGCAGCATGGAGTCAATCTGTTCCTGCATGGACAGAAAGAGATACTCTGTATTTTATTAAGAGCCTCATTACACAGTTGTTGGGAGTCCCCCCCCCCCCCCCCCTTTCCAATTTGCTGCAAGTGCTAAACTTTTAAAAGCATACATGTAGCATGCACGGATAGAAAGCTGCCTGTGAGACAGGTTCAAGCTAACTAATTATGAATACAAAATGACTGTCTGGTACCATAGAGGTCAAGCAATAGGTCTTACAGCAAGCAGTGCAAGGCCTGCATGTGGATTGGGGAGAAATTTGGTGAATTTAGCATACATTAAAATTCTCCAGGTTTTATTTGCTATTGGATTTGCCAGTTGTCTCAAACCTGTATGTGTAAGTTAGACACAAATCTCCAATAGTTAAGGAGGTATGGAGCTGAACACAAATCTGGTGAGAGAGAGAGAGAGAGAGAGAGAGAGAGAGAGAGAGAGAGAGAGAGAGAGAGAGAGAGAGGGAGGGAGGGAGGGAGGGAGGGAGAGAGAGTATTCTTGGAAAAACAAAATGTCTGGGTATTTCAATTAATAGGCAATAAGCAGCATGTCCTCAATCTTGTATTACATGTATGTAGGTGGCTTTGACTTACTTTTTCAAGGTCAGTATGTAATTTTAAATTTTTTCACACACAAATTAAAGGATCTTCATCCTTACTGTGCATTTTTGCTTTGAAATTGGAAGATTTGTTATTTTGGGCAAACTCTTCAAGAGAAAGTGGGACAACTCTGTATTGCTTGGGACCAATACAAAAGACAAACTGACAATTAAGCAGAATATAACATTTAATGCCCTCTACACGGGATTATCATGTTTATAACATATACTGTGCCTTACTTACATCCAACATGGACAGAACACCTGCAGAAAATCTACATTTTAACCCTTCCCCCCCTTTGGATTCAGATCAAGATGACAGCTTTGTGTTGCGCAGGTTGGGCCTAAGTGGTCAATCTGTGCCAGGAAAAGCTGTGGACCCAGACCATTCCACTGGCATATATAACAATCTACATCTCACAGTCAAAATAGTTTTTCAGTAACTGAAATTAAGTTGGAAAAAAAGCAGATGATCCATGTACTGTGGGAGGGGGGTAAGGGTTAATCTATATAGTTGTGTATTTTACATTATCATTAGTACACACAGATGAGGCCATCAAATGTACAAAACAAGTGTACATGCCCCCTCTATGTGGTCACCATATATTAGACCTCCTCTGATTGACACCACACACGATACTTTCATAGTTGGAGTTTCTTCTACTTCTGAACATATCATTTTGATTTTTTTTCTTCCCAGTTTTTGAGTCAGGCAAATCATATGACAAGCATGAGGCCGAAACCATGAAACCATGGGTGGGCCCTAATGCTTCCATCATTCCACCGACCAGTCACAATAAACAGACATCATAATTCTGGAGTTGTGTGGATCTCATGAGGAGCTTGGTGGCCTGTGTTTACATGGACTGTATCCCCAGTCATGACCACAATCATGGTTTCACATTTAGTCAGAAAGATTTTTTGCTTGAAGTGCCAGAGTGTAAATGATCTAGTGGTGCCCTCGTCCTTGTAGATCACTGCAGTGGCACACCATGTGCTGTCTGTGGCCACCTCTCCACCTCCCCAGGGGTCGCCCATCACTGTTCATTTATTAATATTACAGACAGCGTTAACGACTCCTACAGCCTTAGAAAAGTGATCTGCACATAGCACATGATGATACACACACCACACAGTTTTGGTGACAGGTGTTGAATGATCGGACTTCCAGATCACCAGGAACCATGACCTTGAGATCTAAGATGTTCTGGTTTACAGGGTAATGAGACTTAGATGTGGGACAGTCTCATTTACAGTGTTTACACAATACCACAATACATACATTCAGATATGGGATGTTCTGGTTTACAGAGTAATGAGACTTGGATGTGGGACAGTCTCATTTACAGTGTTTACACAATACATACATTCAGATATGGGATGGTCTGGTTAACAGAGTGATGAGACTTGGATGTGGGAGTCTCATTTGCAACGTTTACACAATCCATACATGCATTCCTATATGGGATGGTCTGATTTAACTAGCCAGCACCATCATGATATTAGCTTACATAATGAGCTTGGCTGGATTACAGATCTGACCAAGTCATGATACTGATAGGAGATAATCTGATTCCCCGCAGAATCATAACCCGGATCTCATTTAGAAATCCTGATATTCCCATAGTGTATTCAGTTTTCAAGTTGTCAAAATGCTACAAAAGCTTCTCCGATAGAAAGACAGAACGTTCACATCAAAGTAAAAGTTACTGGAGTATTCCAAGAACCTGCCATACAATCAGCAACTGCTTTATATATCTGTTTATCATTGGCAAACCCTGTTACTGCAAATTTGAGGATTTGTCAACATAGAGGGCAATGGCCTGAAAGTCCCTCAGCTGCAGCTCATTCCAATGTTAAGTTATAAACACAGTGACATTTATCATGTCATAAAAGTGACAAAGGTGACCCCAGTGACCTGACACAGGTTAAAGCCACGCTCATACAATCCCATCCCATCATCCTCTCACGCTCAGTTTTTGTGGCACTAAGCACTTGCCTGGAGGTTACCCCAATCAGAGACCACCTGCCTTCAAAGACCACTTTTGGGCCTGCCTTTGGGGTGGCCTCTCAAGACAGGGACAACTGTAATGAACAAGAGGGCTGTCAGAACAGCCCATGCTCAGCTGACCAAGAGATTCATTACACTTGGGATAGGACAAAATAGGTAGAAGTGAACAACTTTGTTTGACCTTTTCACAAGGAACATATTCACAGAGTTTCAGCTGAATCTGAATGCTGGTTCTGGAGAAGAAGCTGAAAATACATGTAGCATAAACACAAAAAATCATTAAAAAAGATCAAAAATTGCAGTGCCAACTGGTGAACAAATTAAGAAGTATGAGTTCCCAGGAGTGTCCCCGTATGATATCAAATCAATTGGATGGGTGGTTTCAGAGAAGCAGATTTTAAGATTTCTCCAAAAATAGAACAAAATAAAAAAAAATCAATGGAGCATGACCATTTGAACACACCTGGTAAAGACCCGCCCAAGGTACATTGCCACCAATTTTGAAGTCAATCTGGTTGATGGTTTCAGAGAAGAAGTCGAAAATGTGAATTAGCATTAGAATGCCCATTGACTTGATAGTATTCAATAGGAAAAGTGCATTTACCCATAATTACACCAGTTGAAAAAATGGTTAAAAATCAAGAATCAAAAGCAGTGCTACCTAGTGAAACAATTTGTTTGACCCTTCCACAAGGAACATATCCACCAAGTTTCAGCTTAATCTGAGTGATGGTTCTGGAGAAGAAGTCAAAAACAGCAAAAACACACAAAAAAAAATCATGAAAAACTACAGCACCACCTAGAGAACAAATGAAGAACTGGAGTCCCTAGGAATGTTCCTGTGTGATATTTAAGGAATTGGGTGAGTAGTTTTGGAGAAGATTTTTTATAATTTGCCCAAATGATCACAAAAAAATTTCATAAAAAATTCAAAAATCACTGGAGCATGACTCCTCAAACAACTTGGTACAGACCCATCCAAGGCACATCCCTAATAAGTTTGAAGTGAATCTAGCAGACGGTTTTTGAGAAGTCGAAAATGTGAATTGTGGATGGATGACGGATGACAGAGCCTCACAAAAGCTCAGCTGACTGACAAGTCAGCTGAGCTAAAAATGGCACTGCACAATCATTTCTGTCACCATTCAATCTGGACCTTCATTATATCAAATTATTTTCAAAAATGATATCAAACTGATCACATATAGAAGCTCTTAGCATATCTTGTCAAGTATCAATGAGATACCATGCATCAGAATTCCAATATGGGACAAAAATTGGCTGCAAGACAATGCTTCACAAGAGAGAGCCACACACCAAATGTGGTTGTGCAGCTCTCTCCATTAGTAGCTTATTGCAGCAACACTGACCGGGGCATCACATTAACATATTTGACTTCTGTGAGCTTGAAATAAAGTCAAGGTGCACTGCTGCAATCCTGTGGGAGTTCAGCCTTAGAGACAAGCACACACAACATTGGGCTGGGTGGTAGGCTCTTTCCATACTTCACTTATCAGGGGACACTGAACAAGCCATGAAATTGACATGTTTGACCCTCAGATCAAGGTCACTGATGTGCACTCCTGTTTGACACAGACCCACTCAGCAAATTCAGTTGGGGTAGCTGTCATGTCACAGCAGTGACCCTGTTGACCTTAAAACAAGGTCATGGCCACTGGCATGCAGTCTGGGAACTTGACACACCAACATTTGGTTGGGGCAGGTCTTTCCATTATTTAATTACAGTGTTGGCATCATTTGTGTCTGGGCAGATGGATGGATGACATGATGATCAACATCCTTCAGCTTAGTATGGCTGAGGGCTACAAATACAAGTAACAGTTTCAAAATTAGGCACCAGTGTAATTCATAAATCAGACCATCCCTCACAATGGAAAGCAGTTTGACAGATCATAAATACTTAGTCTTCTGGGTTACAAAGCCCATATCACATGATCTAAGAATCATAAAACACATCATGGCTGAAGAGCAACTTGTGTGACCCACTGTGACAGTGTGGCCCACTACAGTGACAGTGTGACTGGCCCACTGTGACAGTGTGACACACTACAGTGATTGTAGGCCACTGTGACAGTGTAAAACACTAGTGACAGTGGGCTACTGTGACAGTGTGGCCCACTACAGTGACTGTAGGCCACTGTGACAGTGTAAAACACTAGTGACTGTGGCCACTGTGACAGTGTGGCCCACTACAGTGACTGTAGCCCACTGTGACAGTGTAAAACACTAGTGACTGTGGGCCACTGTGACAGTGTAACACACTACAGTGACAGTGGCCCACTGCGACAGCTTTAGACACTCCCAAATTTTGTAAGTATGAGAATGTCCTACCAAAAAAAAAAATAAATAATAATTAAATAAAAAAAAAGAGACTGCAGAAAGCTGAAGCCACTTTTTATCTTTGAGGTTTGCACACATTTATTGTACAGGATCCCAGATTCAACAACATTCAATTTAAAGTTCAGTCAGACAATTCAGAAGAAAAAGGATTACACATGCTTGATCATTTTTGTGACTAAGATAAAACTTCTCTCCAGTCAGAATGTATCATTTTACATTGTCTCTATGTGATGTTTATCCAAAGGTTTTCCATGAGGAAAGACGTACATCATCTGTCATCACATTGTGTAGGGCAGCTAGGAGTTAGAGGCTTCTATCCAAACCCCCACTGCCTGCTACAGCTCCCAGTGTCAACAACACTGAACAACTTGCTTTCATCTAACTTACAACATTTTTTTCCCAAATATTGAAATTTACACTTGCACCAAACATAAATGGAATTTTTGTGCAATAAATTATTTTCTAATGTTTTGTCTTGCTCTGTTGCACTTTGGTACGTCAGGAAAACAAAGCTTGTGCTTCTGCAATGAACACTTTTCTGTGGACACTTTCATCTTCATATGGATACTTTAAAACCACACCATGTGGACAGCAGCATTTCCAACAATAAATAAAATCCATTGCTCTTCAATAAATGCTATTTTCCCTCAAAAGACTTTGTGTCTTAATTAGGATACTAGGATTCATAATATATTTATGTTAATGACTGTTTTATGTATTTAAAACCAAATTCTAACACTACCAAAAAAAAAAAAAAAAATGTCTGGTCTGCAGGGAGGAAGAAATATGTGATTTCACCCTGACACGAGTGTGCAGGTTCTCATCTTCTAATAAGATTATTCTCTATCAAGATGTGACATTTGACAACAGTGAAACAACCCTCAGTTGTCAGTGTATGGCATCATTATGTGCAAATATGAAGCTCTATTTATACAATTTACATAACAAGAGGTCCCCAGAACCAAAAGACTGTACAAGGTTGAATTGAGTTAGAACAGACAAACATGAACCACTTGGCCAGGGACTATGGCTGCTTGTAGATTATTCACACAGTAACACAGAGGTACAGCCAGTCTGGCTCTACAGCATACAGGCGCCTTCCATTTGAAGACGGGCTCAATTTTCATTGCACCACTTAAGAAGAGCGAATAATCATGAAAAGTATAAAGAGCAGATCTGTTTGATGTGGATAGTATCACGTATCTACAAGAGAACTTGTACATTTCTTTGGCAAAATAATAACTTTTTGATTGATTTTGTACAATTATTAACCTCCACAAAATATACTCACTCAATCAAGGGATACTGATTTTAATTGACTTTTTTTCTCAAATACAGGAATTTGGTGATATCGAATAACATTAGACATGGGCATCCTGCCCAAAGTCAGTGTGACATGGCACTACATAACCTTTTGCAAAGGAGGCTTGATTTTCAAAAATGACAAAGTCTCAATGGCCACAAAAAGAAGGAAGTCATTCATTACCTGTCTGTCCTTCTCTGCTTTCCAAATCAATGTGGCACTGCCATACCATCTTGTTGACCACTCACTCAATAGCCTTTATCCTTTATATGTCTGAGCCCATTTTTTGTGTCAAAGGCAGTCAGCTGCCAAAGATCTCTGGGTGGCTGTCAATGGACGTTTATCACTTTGGAGAGGATTGGAGTTGCCCCCAGTTAAAGTGTCACTTGTAAGCTCCCACCTGTCACCGTGACAACTGTGCTCACTTGTAAGCTCCCACCTGTCACCGTGACAACTGTGCTCACTTGTAAGCTCCCACCTGTCACCATGACAACTGTGCTCACTTGTAAGCTCCCATCTGTCAACGTGATAACTGTGCTCTACCCTCATTTCTCCTACCATGTTCAAGTCCATATGCCATGGCCTAACAGTGGTGGCCTCCAGGTCATTTCATATCATCCCCACATCAAGTATTGCATAGCAGTACACGAGTCTCCCACCACAAAATACACGGCAAAGTGGACTTTTGGTAGCTGTAGGTGTTTCGGTAAAGGAAATAATGGTCCAGACAAGCTCAAATTTATGGGAGGCCACAGATCAAGGCTACAGTGAACCAATCATGGCGTGCGACACACTCCTATCCCATGAGGTGTCCACACACCAAATTTGGTAGCTGTAGGTGTTAAGGTACAGGAAATCTAGTCTATACAAGGTTTGTGAGACGGATGGACACACATCTTTATTCAACAGACAGATGGACTTTTTGTTGGACGGACAGAAAAACAAGATGCAAACCTATATTTCCATAGTGTGGGACTAAAAAGACCTGTATCTGAGAAACAATCTAATGAAATCAAGTTTCCCTCATATTTTTCTATGAGCACATACATGTAAGCTAATTTTTCCCACAACATGTTATTTAACTTGCTATTTTTTTTACCAATGATATGACAATTTCATAATGGGTTGTAGCTTTTGTCAGATAATTCCTTTCAGGTCCATTATCTTGACAATTCTGTTTGCCAGTGGCAGCTTTTCAGCTCCATGTCCGTATTAATTGCTCAAATTACCACGGTTACGTAAAATATGTGACCATTACCAAAGAGATTGATTTTGTATCTTCTGGAGACTGACAGTGAGGCCAAACAGTTGCTGCTTCTGTTTCATCAGCTAAAACCAAACTGGGTCATGACAATTGAGGGTGATTGGAAACCCAGGAAAACTAAGTTTCGCCTTTGGGAAGATACATTGTGATAATAATGTTCACTTGTTTTAGCCGTAGATCTGAACACGGCCACATAGGGGACTCTTCTGCTGGTGAAACGTGAAGACCGGTAGTTGACTGCCTGTGTCTCTATATTCATATACATCACCACTACCTGTGCTCATCAACATATTTGCCAAGTCTACACAGCATACAACCAATCGTAAATGGACAATTTTGCTCCATGAGTACAAAATTACATTATTTCTAATATCAAGTTTTCAAACCCTTGGAATACATCTAGATCTTGTGTCCTATATTACAACTGATCAACCCCCCCAAAAATGTACCTTCAGAAAGGTGAAGTTTTAATTCAGGCCAGTATTTCTTCACAAATCTTTCTATTGAAGTATAAGTTTGTACAACTTTCAATGTTAGGCACTAATTAGTCCGGTCACAATTCAACCACAATATGCACTTGTCTTGCGAATAAAATGTTGACATTGAAATCATCTCTAATGGAAAGATGTATTGACTGCAGGCAGAGTAGAATGCTTTCTGATCATCGAAGAAAGTCCAATGTGCATAACGTATAGAAAAGCTTACCTGATGTCAGCAAAATCAAGTTCACAAACACCGTTACAATCCAAATGATACAGCATCACATAGGATCTGTATTTGATGTTCAGGACAGGCACACAGAGACATGCACATCCATATTTACCAAAGGAATGAAACTACAAATACAGCCACGTGACTGAATGAAATTCTGCCATCTGAGACGTTACTATAGGCTTCTTCGACTTGCAAGTGCCAATATTTCGAGCATGTCGGTTCAAACTGTCTAGTTTAAAAAATGTTTAATATATGTTGACATTACTTTGAATAAGAACTGTGACCAACTATGCCACCACACTTGATGAGGATGCTAGAGTTCTCTTCATATACTTGTTTTCAACAAAATTAAATACAAATAAATATTTATGGGAATTTTGTTCCTTAAATAAAATGTACAGCCACATAGAAGTAACGGTGTTGTACATGTAAGCCTGGCTTCATGCCGACCAGACATAGGTCAATCAAGGTCAACACCAGTCAAGCCTGCAGTGGATATTTTCCCTCCAGTATAACAAGCAATCCCGCCTGCGCCTTGCTCTTTACTACATGTCAGCATATGTACACTGCTTTCTTTTTATTTTTTGAAATAAATATCATAATTGTTGTACAGAAGTGTGGCTTAACTAGGCTGGCCTAACGAAACACTTCAGCACACACAGAGACACACTCAGCTGGTGACTTTTAATATGAATTGCAGTGTATCGGTTAACACAAATTTGACCTGTTCATCCCGGGACAATCAAGAGCAGTCTTACTTTGACTTGGATCAATGCCTGCTTCTATCACTCATGCCCCTGCTAACTCATTTATCTATATTTTGGTCTAACTTGGCATTGGCAGTCTACACACACTGTGTCCTCTTGACCACTGTAATCAGCAGACTTGTAATCAAGAGGATTTTCGATCAGGGGTGGTCGATGTTCAATTAAATACTAACATTTACACAAACAGGCATGTTGACATGTTTACCATGGTTAAATGTACCGGGTAAATGTTGACACATTAACCATGTTACATGTACAAGTTGACACATTTACCATGGTTACATGTACATGTTGACATGTTTACATGTATATGTGCTTGTCACACAACAAAGCAGTAGTCACTAGCTGACAGAAATGTTTCCACATTGATATGTCCGTGCTCTTGTTTCATTTCTTTTCTTGTCTTGTCGGTTTCTTCTTGTTGACAACATAAACTGTGTATCGCTTGTTTACTTCTCATGAATAAAAAAAGAAAACATTTTTTGTACATATTTTCTGCAAAATTTACAAATACTGTGCCATTACTTGGCTGCTGTTGGGCTAATGGGCCACGTCTGACAGCATTGTTATGGTAACTGGAACTAGGATCAGTGATGTGGGATCAGTGATGTGGGATCAGTGATGTGGGATCAATGATGTGGGATCAATGATGTGGGCCACATTGATCCTGCTACCTGCTTGCTGTCAAATCCACCTGAACTGTTTCAGTGCCCCCCTCCTCACAGTCCACTGCTCTCAATTGACGAGGCCAGATTCCTATTGATGGTAAGTGCCCCTTTCATTGCTGTCCCAGCAGCCTCCAGTGGCAGAGAACATAAGAGCATAGGACTAGCCCAGGTCAACAGCTTGCCGTCACGTGCTTTGGGCACATTGCATCCAAAGCACCCGGAGGAAAGCTGTTGACTCAGACTATTATAGTCTATGTAATTGTAGGCATACTGCTACAGCAATGAAAAGGTCTTTTGACATTGATCATGAGTCTAGCACCCTTATCATACTTCACAGCAGTTTGTTTAGAGTAGTTCGACTTAAGTCATAATTGGCACTAAAAGAGTTCAGTCTGATTAGAATTCTGTGGCAAAAGTTTCCACCTCATCATGGGTCCCTCTGATTTACCTCCTGTTGGCTTTTGTATCAGTACATAATATCGTGATTATCATTTGCAGCACAATAATATATCATGGAGTACAAATCAATCGACGCTGTCTAACAGGATTGCGTTGTGCAGAAAAATGTTCATTACTGTCTCTCTTAAACCCTCTGCAGTTTTTTTAATGTGGCAGAATTGCCTGTATCCGCCACAGGTAGCTATGATGACAGTTCTAAGCTCAAGTCTTTTCTACTATTAAACCTCAGAAAAATTAACTACATAGCAGATACTATCCATGTATCACAAATCTGTTTCGGAGTAAAACTAAACTTTCTAGGCATTTTTTTGTCCTAAATGTTCATTAAAAATGTAACAGTGTTTGTAGCCACAAGAGAAGTTTTAATGAATGTTGTCCACTGGGACAAACGGTCAAATCACACCAGTTAAGCACTTCATTCAAGGTAAGCTGCCATTGAAACATTTACAAAACAAAGTGTACATAATTCCAGATAGCCTCTGAGTGTGACAAATGGACGCCATGATCAATACTTGGTCGTCAAACTCCCTCAAGTTACTTACAATCCATGGCAAATGTGGTGGCCTCGCAAATCCTTCCAACTGGAGGTAATATTTGCATGTTAGATTTACCTGATTTTTTTGTCCATTTCAGCCACAAGTTTGAGACTTGGTTGGTTGACAGCAGGCCATCCATACACAACCACTTCATATGCAGTTTGAGTGGGCACATAAAACTGTCTTTCCTTATCTTGAAAGAGAGAAGTGACAAACATAATATACTTGGTGTCCTCTGTGTACAGGGTATACCAGACTGGGCTCTGTTATATCTCCTTTCAGGGAATGACTGTGCACAAAATTCTCTCAGGGGGTGGGGCGGGGATGGGGAATTATGAGAGTTCAAAGGGCAGTCTTTAATTTAAACTCCTTGTGTTTCATTTTTCAATTCCTCCAAAAATACTGACAAATCCAAGATATTCACAACTGCTAAATCAGCCACAGATTTCCACTTTGACATTTCCCCAAAAAACAGAGCCACATGACTGCTGTAAATGTTTGCATAGCATTAGAAAACCTGAAAACACAAGCCACCTACTTTAACAGGGATGTGAGCAAACCTCGACACACGATTCTTTTGAATGGTCTCTGTTTACAGTTTGGATCTAGAAACAGCCCAGGAAGGTCATGGATGCGAAAACTTCCAAAGTACCAGCTTACTTCCACTCCTGTCCCCAACAGAAATCCCAGAAATAATAAAACCTCTATAACACTCCATCATTAGCACTGTGACATTTAAACTAACCAGCTCCTCTGGCCAAAATCAGCGAGGTCTCTAGGAGGTCATTGACAGTAACTTTAACAGGGACCTTGTATTTTTCCATTTTTCCAAATACATGTAAGCATGGAAGATATGTCTGATATTTGTGCTCGTAAATTGATATACAAAACAAGCCTTCTGCCATAATCTCAGGTCCGGACAGATGCTTTGGCAGTCTATTTTCTTTGTTTTTAACCATTGGAAAATACATACAAATAAAGATATGAATTTATTTTTAAAAAAAGGGTGGCAGGTGGAAATATGGATGCAGGCTAATACATGCCGGTAACATCCTACCTCCATTTACCAATCTGGTCTTGTTTATTATGTAAACATGAAAAAGAAGCCTATGCTGACACCCATGTGAAATCATTGCTTAATTTTTTATATTTGTTGTGCAGTGTGAGATCTTTCCACAATAACATGGCAAATATTATTCCCATTAATCACTTTATATCTGATTCTCTCAAGTCTACTCCCATTTCAGTTTTTCTTTTTTTCCCCCCAAATTTCACAATTATGGCCCTTGGCAAACTTGAACCAAAATTGAAGATGGTGGAATGGTCTTTTCTCTGTATGGGAAAAAATTCAAAGCAAAAGCAAGAGCAGCTTTGCTTCTAGTAGATGATATAATTTAAAAAATAGTTATCAAAATAGAAGTTTTCATGACTGAATATGAAATACTGTGCACATTTATAATGCTACAAATATAAGGAAGTGAGGGAAGCCTTGTAGTACAAACTCTGTCAGAATATATGTACAGCAGTCATTTGTTGTCCCATATTAACAACAACCAAAAAATTGCTGCATCATCTATACAGGGTAGAAATATGCCATTGTGAGTCACAACAGCTGTCTTTTCATGTCTTTGTAGATTTGTCTGCTGTTTAAATTGAGTTGCTGGTCAGAGCGTAAGTGGCTATGATTTCTGCTGAACAGTTTGTTGCTTGTGGTTTGTGTTGATGATATATAGATCAGTATGTATCAGGCCTATTGTGACAGTATATATATATATATTTCACAATAGTACTAATGTGACAGTATATATATATATATATATATATATATATATATATATATATATATCACTGTTTAACTACTGTACTAATGTGACAGTCTATATTGCTGTTTAACAACAGTGCTAATGTGACAGTATATATATATATATATATATATATATATATATATATATATATATATATATATATATCACTGTTTCACAATAGTACTAATGTGACAGTATATATATATATATTGCTGTTTAACAATAGTACTAATGTGACAGTATATATATATATATATATATATATATATATATATATTGCTGTTTAACAACAGTACAGCTGTACTGGTATATGCAAGCTTCCCTGTTGACCACTAGCACTGTGGTAACTGTACATATGGCCCCTAGAGTATTGTACTGTCATAGCTGTTGGAGTAGATATGACAATACAACACTGATGTTACACTATCACAATTTCACAAGAGTACCACTTAGACAGTGCTTTCCAAAGTCATATAATGCCACACAATGGAGGAGGCAGATCTAAAAACTGACAGTGTAGCAAAACTTATGACAACCAACCACTGACTTGATCAAGATTCATGCATTTGCAAACACTGCCATGTATTCATAAGCAGTCATCAATCTTGCTTGCAAAAAATAGCTTTTTTGCTTGCTTTTTTTTAAACAATGGTTCCCAATCTTTTGGGCCTTTAATATCAAATGTAAATGTGCTCACTGGAAAGAAGAGTTTGCTTTGTAATAAGGGTACAGCGCATTGATACTGCAATTGTTAACATCACTGACATATCGCCAAGTAAGACATCATCCCCTCCTCCCCTGTACGTTAACGCTAGGCTTGCACAGTGCCATGGCATATGTCAATGCTTATGAACACTTGACAGTTGTCCTGAGATGCCTGCCCCACCATCCCCAGTATCAATGTGCACCACACATACATTACACACAATTTTGCTACCATAATTTGTTGCATCATTTCCTTAAGTATTGCTTACTGGTAGCTCCAGTGTGGCACACTTGTCAACATCAGAACCCCGAGCATCATGGCTGCCCAGCAACTTTGCATCTCTCATAGGTGGTTTAATCCATAAAGTGGACTCGTGCTGATGTATTAAGCTGTTGCCCTCTGGTCACAGCTACCCACATGTACAGGGCCAGTTTCTTTACACTGTCGCTGCTGATTGCATTTTTGTGGTGTTCACTCACATATTCCTAATGCAACTTTTTGAACTCCACTCTCAATTATTTAGAAATAATTTCTCTGTCATTAAGTCCTGTCAAGACATTGGTCTCCACACATAAATATTCACAGATAGGATGAACGATAAATACAACACTATTTTTGACATTATTTCAGGACAATGTTCAAAAATGTGCCAGCGATGGTGATATCATATGATGGAAGGAGTGTGAAGTTGATGACGAACTCAGGTGGGGATGCGGCTCACCGTTTGCGCCGACATACACGCTTGTGTTCTCTGTGCCAGTGCTCTTGTTGACACTTTATGGAACAGTATGATGTGTTCCAGCAACAGTGGTACATGGCTTCCTCCTCACAGTTGTAACACTGAAAATATCAAAAATATTGGATGAAATCCAAATAACTGACTGTGCACTAACACAGCTTACTGGCAAACCTAGGGCTCAAAAGTATTTAGTCAACAAATGGATCATCTCAAATTCCCAACAATAGAAATAATCTAGATATAATAGTGGTGCTTGTACCACTGAGGGGACCACTGTATACAAACAGAATAGTTTTGGGCAGCAAATATATCTCACCTTGGACATTGGGTAAACTAACCTTGGGTACCGGTTCAAAGTCAGCTTATATAGTAATAAATCGTTGAACATAAAAGCCAGCATCCATAAGGAAATAAGTGGCTCTGTGACCTTGAGTGTGGGTCAAGGTTATTCATGTTTGAAATTAACCTTGGCCCCATAGGGGACTATAATCATGTACAATCTAAAACCCATAAATGAAAAAGTTTATAAATTATTGTGCGAACACTGAATGTCACAAAAGTGGCAGTGTGACATTGGAAACTGGTTCAAGGTCATTCATGTTCAAACTTCACCTTGGCCTTATAGAAAACGATGTAGATGTGCAATATGAAATCCCTATAGCCCTATACACTTCTCAAGTTATCATGCCGACACCAAATTCACTAATGTGGCTCTGTGACCTTGGGAACTGTGTCAAGGTGACCCATCTTCAAACTTGACCTTGCCCTTACAGGGGACTATAATCTTGTGCAATATAAAGTCCTAACTCAAAAGCTTCTCAAGTTATCATGTGGACATGAAATTAACTAATGTAGCTTTGTGACCTTGGGAGTTGGGTCATGGTCACCCAGCCTTCAACCTGACCTAGCTCTTACAGAGGACAGTCACCCTGTGCAATATGAAATCCCTAGCTCAAAAACTTAATTTATCATGTGGACACCAAATTCACTAATGTGGCTCTGTGACCTTGGGAATCGAGTCAAGGTCACCCATCTTAAAATTTAAGGTAGCCCTTAAAGAGGACTAAAATCCTGTGCAATATGAAAGCCCTAGCTCAAAAACATCTCAAGTTACCATGCGGAAACAATCCAGAGGGACAGATGGAACCTGCGAGCACTGTAAGGGACTTGTCTTCGGCAGTCTCCTAATTATTGATCCTCATAAATAACTAAAACAAAGGTTTTTTAGGTCAACAGACATTTAGGAAGCAATCAGAGAAACTAACACAAGAGGCTTGTAGGTCTGATGCTCTGCTGATAACAATCTTTAAACAATGATTTCCTGAAACGCATTCCCTCTTTGCCCTGGAGAGATTATAGTCAAGGTCATCCATATATGCAATATCAACTTTCCACACTATACACATTTGTGGTACATTTGAATTCATTCTCTAATGTGCTTAATATATGACCTTGAAAAATAAGTCAAGGTCACACAACATATTACAAAATTGGACTGTTGGCCTAATAAATATTTGGTGTAAATATTACTGTTCCATCTCAATTTATTTGCATCATAATGCATTGAATGAGTTTTGATACCTATGGTGTTAATTCCAATAATTACCACCAGTGGTACCACCACGACTCCTTATGTCATCAACATTTGCCTGTATAATGTCCCTGTAATTGTATATGGATGTGTGAATACAGATTGATATGTAATGACCATCACAAACAAATCCTTTCATGAAATGCTGTCATCCGTGACCTTGAGAATGGTCCTGTCAATGCACTAGAATTTAATGTGTTTTTGATTCCTATGATAGTGGTTCCAATTAATACCACCAGTAACGCCACCATGACTTCTGATGAAAAAGACTCTTGCCTGTAAACTGTTCCTGTGATGGTACGTAGATATATGTTAAGTTCAGTTGTAATGACCATCACATGACATTGAGAAAGTAGGTCAGGGTCATCCAAATTATGCAGTATCAACTTTCTACATGTGATACACATTTGTGGGATTTTGGTATCATTAGCCTTCTTCTTTCTCAAAATACTGAATTTTGTGTTCTTTACTAACTCCTTAATGACTTAGAAAAATTATACAGGTCTCCACAACACTGACCACAGACTATACACATAAGCCTTTCATCATCTGACCATAGACCACACAGTTAAGCCTTTCATCATCTGACCATAGACCACACAGTTAAGACTATTATCATCTGACCACAGACCACACACTTAAGACTATTATCATCTGACCATAGACCACACAGTTAAGACTATTATCATCTGACCACAGACCACACACTTAAGACTATTATCATCTGACCATAGACCACACAGTTAAGACTATTATCATCTGTCAGGTCTAAAGCATTCAATCACATCCTGCATGGTTCTGCCTTTTATAATCAGACTCAGTTCTGTTTAACACAATTTGAAGGACATTCAAAGAGACAATATCTGCTGTCAGTAAATACTACCATGGACCCAACTGATTTTTTACAGCTACATGTATTCCTTGAAAGAAAAGATACTATTTGTCTATGGCACATGATAATGAATCTTTCGGGGTTTTTTTTGTATCTGTGATTACCGTTACTTTGCAGCGTTAGACTGGTCTGATCCCTCTGCCAGCATCCTCTCTCCTGTCTGCTGTATTGAACGCTTTATTTGCTCTCCCTTCTAAAACAAATTCTTACAATGTTGGGAACATCCACTTACCCACTGTTTCTTCTTTGTGGAGCTGATGGCGTCTTTGTGTTTGGCTGCCAGCTTCTTCATCTCCTCCATGTATTGCTGTTTACATCTCTCCTCAGTCTGCTGTCTGACCCGCTCTATCTCCCGCTGTGTGTTGTTCAGGGCCCGAGCCACAGCCTGCTGCTTGTCCTCCTCAAAGTCTTTACGTAACTGTTCAATGTAAACAGTCCAGCATTATGGTCACCTGTGTATTCCCTCTTTGAATGTGGACTTGAATCCTTTCCCCTGGAGATGAAATCAACAGCTTTGCTGGCAGTGGCTCCTTCTCATCCAAACCTGCCCCCAGGAAAGCTGCTGATCTGCTACTCCACTAATTTCATATTTTTTTTGTTAAATAAAAGTTACAAACAAGAGGACTGTGACAGTTCTGTGCTCAGCTAACATGTACATATACCCTTGTGATTTTTAAAGATTTTACCTAAACAACCCAAAGAAATTCATAAACAATCCAAAAAACAATGACACGTGACCCTTTGAACAAATCTTGTAGATACCCACCCTAGGTACATTGCAACCAAGTTTGAAGTCAATCTGATCGACGGTTTCGGAGAAACAGTAAAAAATGTGTATTAGCATTAGACTGCCCATTGACTTACACAGTAATCAATAGGACAGGTGCATTTACCAGTAAGTACCACAATTGATAAAAAAAAAAATGTTAAAAATCAGGAGTCCACAAAAGTGCCTCCTGGTGAACAACTTTGTTTGAACCTTTGACAAGGGACATATCCACCAAGTTTCAGCTTAATCTGAGTGAAGGTTCCGGATAAGTTGAAAATAGCAAAAACACACAAACAAGAGGGCTGTGTGAACAGCCTTGGCTCAGCTGACCCAGAGATTCATCACACTTGTGGCTCTGTGAACTTAGGATAGGACAAAATAGGTAGACACTTATCAAAAGTATATACCTACCAATTTTGACACAGCAATCAATAAGAAAGGTGAGCTTACCGATAAATACAAAAATTGAAAAAATCATTAAAAATTGTTTTGGAGAAGATTTTTTAAGGTTTGACTACATTTTGTCATTTCAAGCTCCATCTTGACACAATTTGACTAATGTTCTTGAGTTAGTGTTGTATTTATTAGGTATTTGGTCATATCTCTGGAAACATTTCAACTGAGTTTTGTGTAGTTGCTGTTTTTTTATAACCTTTGTGTTGTAGTTTTTGCAACAAAGTTCTGACTCTATTGATAAAATCGCTAAAAAGCGTGGTGTTTCTAGCAATATGTATCACTTGTCTAATACAAACTCCATATGGTTGTTTCTCTGGAATGTTTCCTGTCAGATCAGGGTAGGAGACAATATCAAATTTGAACTGGTCTCTCTTGTCAAATATTTTTGTTACATACTGGTTGTTTTTAATTTCTATATCCATATCAAGGAAAGTAGCTTTTGTATCACTTTCACTTTCCAGATTTAATATTAATTCCTTGGGATATATGTTTTTCCAATTTCCCTTTATTTCATCTCCATTGTTTAAAGCACACAGGTCGTCTATAAATCTTCTTGTGTGAGAATATGATCTTCTTGCAGCAGTAAAGTTTGTTTTTGCCAATTCTTCCATCCATTTTGATTCATAATAATGTAAATAAAGGTTGGCAATATATGGGACTAGATCTGTTCCCATTGGTATGCCTACTTTTTGTTGATAGACTCCAAAGCAAAAGCATGCATTGTTGATAATGTATTCTATCATTTGAGCACACTCTTGCGGACGACCGACAATGGACAGACAACGGACCTTCACAAAGGCTCAGCTAACTGACAAGTCAGTTGAGCTAAAAACTGGAAACAACTGAGACAGGGTTGTGACAGTTGATTCTCTCAAACCCCAAGGCTGAAAATATACCCAAGTTCAGTCATCAATGTATACAACTATTAATGTAACAAGAAGCCTATGGGCCTAATGCTCTGCTGACCACCATCACCACCACCAAAAAAATCATTTCCTGAAATGTGTTCCCTCCACGACCTTGAAAAATTAATCAAGGTCATCCATAATATGCAATAAAAATTCCAGCTGATACACATTTGCGATACATTTGGTATCATTCCCCTTATTTTTTATTAAGATATTGAATAAAATGGTCTTATCTTAATTGATTGATGACCTTGAAAAATAGGTCAAGGTCACACAGTCCTTGGGTCATGGTGACCCAAAAATAAGGTCACCAAGTACAGTTTTATACATTGTATACAATGTACTCAAGTGCAATTTTGATCTGGATGCTCAATTCTCTTGGCCATTGATGTCCAAACTACACCCCACCATCACAAAATCACCTCTTCTAATTTAACAGGTCTGGCGACCTCACAGAAATATGTCAAGGTCACTGATATTACATAAGATATTAGCACTGGAGATGATCTATATATGACATAAATTTAGTATGTCTAATTCAATCATTTTTCAAGATATGGAATTTTGTATCTTTTGAGACATTTTAACTCATAATTTCCCTCAAATTACAGGTGGAGCCACTAGTATCATAAGCAACCGAGATTTTGAGCCCCAGATCCGCCTGCATTTAGTTGCCAAACGCCAAATGCACCAACGCTTCCCAAATGATCCTCAAACACAAACAAGAAAACTGAAATGCGAAGCAAACGCGTAGCAAATGCATTTCAAACTCTTTCTTACAAATGTGGTTCAAATGCTTGGATAATAAAAACATTTCAAACACTTCACCAAACACATTTCAAACACTTTCACAAATGCATTTCAAACATATCCAAACACGTCAATGACATTTCATCGCATAGGCGTTACAAAGAATTTCCTAGATGTTTCATGGTGGCAAAATGTACCCACTTCAACAAGTCACGCATCGAGTCATTTAACCCTACCACAGAAATAGAGCTTTATTTGTAGGTTGAAAAAAATTCTTTGTACATGTACATGCACTTAAATGCAATATAAAGAGGGCAGAAGACTTTAGGGGCCACATTGTTTTGATCACCCCTCTCTGCTCAATTGTTTGACCAAGACGAATGACAATTTTTGGGAAGAATGGCCCATCAGACACAGCACCAGCCGCAGCTGCCACCGTCCTCTTAAACACTATTCAAGATAATGAACATCAATATTTTTAATTTTTTAATTTTGGGATTCAGGGAAAAACAATTGACCAGCGTAACAACAACAACAGTTTTGAAGTTTTGTGTCTGGCCATGAATGATAGTCTATCTGATGCTCTGTCAGTGTATCACTCTCATCATGAAACCACTGGTTCTGGGACCTGCTTGAATCTCCAGCACCCACAACCACTTTGAACAACCATGTCGTTTTTCAAATTTCAATAGCAATTGGCATTTGCTCTGTTACTGTGTGTCTCCATTTATTCATTTTTACAAACCAAACCAATAATGTCATTCAACAATGCTTACAGAGTTGTTTTAGGTCTCCATCAATTTCAATTACTTACGTTTCCACAACAATGAAAGAAAATCAAAACTGCTGTTCCCCACATGTACGTAATTCCTGGAAAGGGGTCATGTGGTCCATGCAGAAATCATGTGACCTCGCCCCGGGTCAAAATGATGGTCAACGTTTGTAAATCATTTGGCGCCCGATATTGAAGCTAAAGATCTTCTGCAATTACCTTTTCACTGACACTTTCCACAATGACAATTTAATCAATTTCAATAGAAAGGTCTTATATCAATTGTTTATTGTTAGGAAAGATATTAGTTTTGTGTTGGTAGCCTGAACATCAGTTTTGACAGTCGAAGGAATGGGACCCAAGTTTGATGTCGCTGGGTGTGGTATGTTACGCTGCTTGGATCATGTGACGCATTACGCCTCTTGTTTATCTCAAACATACGAGACCATTGTTGATAAGCAACGAGGTATCTAAAGAATAAAGTAATTGTGTATGTGTGTGTGTACATATATGTTTCAGGGTATGTACTTTCAAGTGTTGTTTTTTTATTATCATATGTATGTCACTTGGCATCCAGTACCAAATTACAGTCTTTCTCGTGTCTTCGGAATCTTTGAAAACAAAAGTTGCAGAAACTATAACCGTCAAAATTTTAAAATGTAAATGGATCATTTATAGCAAATATAAATACATGTAGGCCTAGTCCTATGCTGAAAAACATTTTTGAAGTTTGACCATAAATCCTGTTTATACCGGGATGTTAATTACTTTTATTCATTTGAATTTTTTCACAAAACATTTTATAATAGTTGGATACTTTGAAAATCAATGGTATGGTTTTTGTTACTTCTTCTTTTCTTCTTTTTTTTTTTGGGGGGGGGGGGTAATCTGGAATAAATTGTCAAAATGGGACACTCAGGGGAAAAAGTCCTATACAAATAAATGAATTAAATGTCTTTTTTCTTATGTACTTGGAATCTACACATTTAAGCCCTTTTCCAAAATGTATAATTAATGAGTGAAGATGAACACAAATATACAAATTAAGACAGAGGCTTGGATTGACAACTGCCAAGTCATTTGTGTGCAGCTTTTCCCACATATCCCTCACAGGTTTATCATTGGCACCAAGCGGCACAAAAAAAACAAACAAACAAACAAACAAAACAGGAGAGCTCATGTGATTTCTTCTATACTGTAAAATTGGATCCCTGTGCATGTTGGTCAACAAAAGTACAAACATACTACATGTACCAGTAAATTTAACAAGGCCTACTTGAAACACTTGGACATACATACATACATACATACATACATACAAACATACATACATACATACATACACACATACATATACAGTGGTACCTCTTTTGTGATACTGCCCCTACGGCTCAAAACAGGTGGTCTTTCATTAGAGGCACAACAACATAGAAAAGATAGTGCAGTGTTCTGAGAGAGCGGTCTTAAAAAGATATGTGGTCTCTCAAGAGAGGTACCACTGTATATATATATTTGCATACACATATATTGTTGCCAACTGTCACCAGCTTGCAATCCTCACAGGCATCAAGGCAACCAATGTCCATTTTGCTTGCCGTACATGTGTAACTGCTAGGTTTAGCCACCAGGTGTCACCCCAGCAACACCTTGTGACTATAATCATTAGCATACTTATTTGGATCATTAGTTAAAAATCAAAGATCTACTTGGGAAATTGTTCTTTTCTGGATTCTTGTTTTAATGATGCAAATACACATTACTGTTTGAGTTTTAGGTCGAAATCTATTATAGATTGCATCAAATCAGCAAAATTGAGTAAATTAAAAATACAATGTAGATGATGTTCACACCACTTATATTCAAATGTGGCATGGCCTGGTATATATATATATATATAATCCATTGCTGCTGACACCTCTAAAGTGTTGAGCAGATAAATACAAGTCCATGATTCGTATGTATAAGAAAACAGATATATATATATATATATATATATATATATATAATACTGGCGGCACATTTGATCATGTCAGCCCAAGGCCCATGGAAGCTTGTAACACAGCGACACAAAGCCAAATGTTTGGGAGCTAACACCCCTAATACAAAAATGGCATAATCAGTCTTGGGTATAGGACTACCACGTAAGCATTATCTTATTTCATATGCACGGAATTGTCTCATTGGGATCAAGGGCTGAATAGTGAAAGATGAAAGCCGAAAGGAATGAATGAAAAGAAAATCATTACATAAATTGTGTAGATAAATTGGGGGAAAATAGGAAAAGAGAATTGGGAAATAATTCCAGCATTATTAGTCCTGGGGTGTAGTTATATACATATATGATACATGCGTTTATCTCTTCTATTTATTTATAATTAGTTATAAAGTTTTGTTTACTTAAAACAAACAACAACATAAAATCAAACTTGAAAGAACATATCTTTACACATGTATATTCAATGCAGTCTCATATGCCATTATAAGTGCTCCATTCAATGCAGTCTCATATGCCATTATAAGTGCTCCATTCAATGCAGTCTCATATGCCATTATAAGTGCTCCATCTCCATCTTTAAAAGCTATTATTGGAGCTCCCATTTATTAAAATGGCTGCAAATTTTAAAAATAGGAATATGTACTTTTTTGTACCTAAGCAGTACAATTTTCAGACAAAGAAAAAATAAAAATGTGGGGATAAAAAGTGTCTGCATCACAACATTGCAGCCAAGTATTTTTCTTACTACATACAGGGCATAGCGTTACATTGTACAGAGTTCAAAGTTCATTTATTTCTATAAATTGTTTGTTCAACACACATCTTAGTTCAAATACATTCATTCACTTGGGGTTTTTTTTCATATTGAAATTAATTTTTTATATTTCGATTCCCACTGGAATCTTTATCAACTCGTATTCTTTCATGTACACTTGTGTGAAGAAGAAAAGTAACGTCAACATTCATTTTGCATAATATATAATTTAAGTAACAATGAGAAAATAAAATATATGACCAAACCTTTGTAAATGCATTTGTAAGTGTTTGAAACGCATGTGTACTGAAACTTTTTGGATCCTTTCAAAATGTGCGCCTCGCATTCACCTTTCCATACAAGGTCAGTTTGTTCAAATCAGGCAATAACTTTTCAAACTATTGAAGAAAAACAATAAAGTTGGAGAAGCACCAAACTCCATGATCAGACAGTGGGCCACAGTGACCCCAAACAAAGGTCACCAAGTACACTTTTATGTATTATGTAATCAAGTGCAATTCTCTTTCCCATTGATGTCCGCTACACCCTGTCATTACGAAATCACCTCTTTCCACTTTAAAGGAATGGTGACCTAACAATAATATGTCAAGGTCACCGATATCATAGAACATATATACTAGCATTGGACAGGGTCTATAAATATCCTATAAATCTGGCAAGTCTAATTCAATTACTTTTTTAGATATGGAATTTCATATAGGCTCCAAAACATGTTCTGAGTAGTTACCCGCTGAAGACCCTGTAATTTATTTGGGCTATTACAGCCTGTGTCAAAATTCTACAGAAGAACGTGTGCAATATGGACAATAGTACTTCCATATGTATATAGGTCAGACAGTGGCAGGTTAGCTTATGGAGAGTAAAGAGTTCAGACTATGGAATAGGGTAATAACTACTAGGAAGTGGTTCTGGACAAAAAGATGCAAATGCAATAACTTTAAACACACCTTGGCTCATAATTTTCATCAAATTATAGGTGGTGCCACAAGTATCATATGCGACTGAGATTTTGACCCCCTCCACAATTCCATTAAATTTCATGAAGATCTGTTGTACATTCAGGATGCTTGAGTGGTCACAAGATTTTCACATTTTGACCCATAGATTACATGATACTGTAGGTGGTGCCAACAATATTGGACTCGCATTAAATTTTTATTTACTTTGTAAGTTCTGAAACTTATATGAGGTTATCTTGATAACTGTGGACTGTATCATGCTCACAAGCGAATGTTTTCAAGGATGGATGGATGGGTGGATGGATGGATGGACAGTACGATGGACAGACATGTGTGATCACATAAGCTCCGCAACCTGTCATCAGCAGAGCTACAAACAAAAGAGGCTTACTTTAGACGCTAGTTCTACAAACTTACACTGTCGGATAAATCCTGCAGAGCTTTGTCTTTCTCTTCTTTGTGGTCCTGTGCTAGTCTGTCTTTGAAATCACTGAAGATCTTTGTGTACTTTGTTTCACAGTCACAGCTGGTCTTGGCAATTTCTGTGTCTGTCTGGATATACTTGTTGGGCATCTTGGGAGTCGACTGACCCAACTGACAGAAAAATACATGATTATGTGAGGTCAGTTACATCATTATTTCTGTCACCTTTGTCTATCAGTCTGTTTTGCAGCAAAAACATTAAATATCTTTATTGTTTACACATTGAAAGAAACCCTGCATTTTCTCAAACATGACTCATTTATCTGTCAGTTGGGAAACTACACTGTGCAGTTTGCCAAAAAACTTTCTCATCTTCAATAATTCTGACAGACACACAACGGATGCAGTCCTTTACGCGCCTTCTATACTTGTGTCTCAGCTGTTCTCACATATTTTCAAAAATTAACGGATGAATGTATCAATCAAAACAGTTTTAACAAAAACCTTCAGTGTTACTGTGTTTGTATTTTGGAGGCAAGCAGTGACAGGTCTAGACATGGACATGGCCAGTTCTTGCTGTACAGATTTCTGCTACTGGTATGTGACCACTGCAGGGCATAGGACTTTTTGAGGTAAATAACATTCACAACACTACAGTCTAAATCTTAACAGGAGAAGCACAGTGATATTTTATATCAGTAAAAATCTCCACATGTATGTGCTTTAGCAAGCTTATAATCCTACCTTCTTGGATGTTTGTGTTGCTGTATCCACAGTAACAATTTTGGGACTTTGTATGTTATCTTCACTTGATGTCACGAGGTTGGAATCTTCTGGTGTGGGTGCCTGCAATGAACACGAGACGTTTCCACCACAAATAAATAAAAAATATTTGGAGTAAACTGTAGTTTCATTGCACTTACTTGGCAATCGCAAACATAAACTAGCTAGTGACTGTGAGAGTCCTGTACTCAGCTGACCTTGCATACAGAGGCTGAAGTGATCCTGTAACCTTCAAAATGATATCAAGATCACTTTTCTGTAAGACTATCATCACTGTCTGCAATATCAGTACTCACTCACTCATTCACTCACTCACTCACTTGCTCAGTCACTCAGTAACTTGCTCACTCACTCACTCACTCACTCACTCACTCACTCACTCACTCACTCACAGTGTCGGAGTCATTATTTTTAGATGAAAAGTGACAGGATCTACCATTACCAAGATTAAAGCCGTTTGACCTTTCAAGCTAACTCAAGATCATAAATAACGACACAAGCAACCCCATGCATAATGACTGTCTTATTTTATGATAAGATAAGATAGCTTTATTTCAGACTAAAACCGTCCTTAGCACAACCCTACAGTTACATAAATATAAACAGTAGTATAAATGGATATGAAAAGCATAAAATACTGACGCTATAAAGTTAGGATGCTGAGAACCTGCCCGTGTAAAGCACTGACCGCTACCTTGTTGTACAAACAGTACAAAGTAAGTCAAGACTACAAAGTTTCCATATCAAGGAATTATTACTCGCATTGTGTCTCCACACAAACCTACATATAATTTTACAGTAAAACTCTCCAAAAGATAATACCCTGCTGTTTACAAACATTGCGCTTGCAGAGCATGATTTCCCAAGTCCAACAATTATTCTAAATACATTTTTGTAGCAGACAGTGAATTTCTTTATGGTGCAAGTCTTAAAAGTAGTCCAAGGATGTGAGGTATACAGGGTAGCACACAGTGTAGCACACAGTGTGGCACACAGTGTGGCACACAGGGTAGCACACAGTGTGGCACACAGTGTGGCACACAGTGTGGCACACAGGGTAGCACACAGTGTGGCACACAGTGTGGCACACAGTGTAGCACACAGTGTAGCACACAGGGTAGCACACAGGGTAGCACAGACCAATTAAACAGACAGATCTTCACTTTTAAGCCACAAAAGCTGAATTTTCTCTTCAACATGTTAGCTCTGGAGCACAATGACCTATATCGACGACTGATGTCCTCGTCATCGGATAGCATAGGGACAAGATTATGACCAAGGTATACAAACAGAGTTTAACATTGTACCATTAAGTTTTACAACTGGTTTGATGTGGAAAGGTTCGTTTGTGCAAAATATCCTACACTCAGCCTTCTTTGTGTCCTAGAAACATGTACATGTAACCATGCCTGTAAGTGACAAGCCAAGTGCCTTGAGGGCTGGAGTAAAGATTGCGTCCAGTTTTGATCTAAATTGATCTCATCATGCAATAAGAGAAACCATCAGTCAGCCCGCTTTATATATGCAGGCACTTGATTTGGCTGTTGTCATGTAATGCAGGTGAGTGTGATTACATGGGACAGTGACATGTATCACCGAGGCATTGTTGTCACAGTTTCTGGGTAAATAGACGGTCCATTCACTATTAAAATACGTTTTAATAGCAATGTAACTTACATATAACCATGGCCAACAGGGCTAAGAATCCACCATTACTGACATATAAGCCAAGATGTCAGTTTGACCTTTGAAGGTCAGAATCAACAACACCAGAGTATGAAGACTTGAGCCAATATGTTACAGTCGGTGCTTTTCCTGTAGTAACAGTGCTAACATGTACGTATCCTTAGCAATAATACTTTAGTTCAATGTAATTTGTAAACAAGAGGCCCATGGCCCTAATGCTCTGCTGGCACCATGGCTATATTGCACCTGTTCATTTCAAAGTTGTGAGTCCTCAAGTGGCTTCTGAACATATCAAGTTTATATACATTAAATGTATAAAATGTCCACCAGCTGGCACTTTGCTCCACATGTAATTATAGCTTATTTGTGCAATTCCTGTGATGGATATTGTTGCATGTGCCATGACAACAACGAGTGAGTCCTTAACCTTATGTCCTCAGTGACCTTGGGACAGAAGATAAAGGGCACGCAGATTATGTAATGCAAGAGCAATCCAGTTAGGGGATTGGTTCTTTTAATTATGATTTAGGTAAACCAAAGAAGAATAGTATATCAATTATGGCTAAGGCAAGCCAAGTATGAATAGGATTTGCATCATGGCTTGAGCAACCCAAGTGTGAGGAGGACATCAATAATGGCTTGAGCAAACCAAGTGTGAGGAGGACATCAATAATGGCTTGAGCAAACCAAGTGTGAGGCGGACATCAATAATGGCTTGAGCAAACCAAGTGTGAGGAGGACATCAATAATGGCTTGAGCAAACCAAGTGTGAGGACATCAATAATGGCTTGAGCAACCCAAGTGTGAGGAGGACATCAATAATGGCTTGAGCAAACCAAGTGTGAGGAGGACATCAATAATGGCTTGAGCAAACCAAGTGTGCGGCGGACATCAATAATGGCTTGAGCAAACCAAACATGAATACAGTATTAAAAATCTCCAATCAAGACAACCTCCATTAAGAGACAATTCTGCATTAAGACCAACAATTTATTGTCTACTTTTTAAATCTTTAATTAAATTATAGATGACAACAAGAATTAAAATAAAATTTCATTTGCAAAATGCCCATTCCGTGAAAACATGCCCACAAGCACTGATCACAATTCACAAATGTAACACAAGTTTCCAATACTTGAAAAGTCAGTAGGTAGTCCATCTTTAAGAGGACAAGCAGAAAGCTTTTGTGAGAAGACGTGTTTTAAGCTTCCTCTTAAATGTTGTGGGATGAGAGCTACACAAAGATTGCAACATTGTTACCTTCTCTTGGTGCTGCAACAATGAACAGCCAGCCACCGTGTGAGTGTCACTTTGAGACAGGTTGATCCAGTAGGTTACTGTTGTGAGGCTGCAGACACCTACTTGGCCAGTACGGCACAATAAGGTCCTTCACATATTGTACAGCTTTATCCTAAGCACCTATGGCAACAGAATCTTAAACTCTAAGCCAGATTTGACTGGAAGCCAATGCAGTTGCATCAGAATAGGAGTGATATGATCAATCTCCACGCTCCTAACATCATTCTAGCAGTGCAATTGTGTAGACATATTAGTTTGTCCAGTAGATATTTAGGTAGGCCAGTGAGCAGTGAAAGTAAATTGTCCTGCCTGGGAGCAACAAAGCAGGCACAAATATCTCTGTCTTCTACACACTACAATTTCTGTATATTGCAAAAGTTTCTGGCTTTTACGTGGACAACTTTGCAGACATAATTTACACGAGACTCAAGGCGCCTGCAACAATCAAGAATAGCAGTAATGTGTCAGGCATGATGTGAAGGCAACATCTTACTTTGGCGTATCTGCACAGTCAGAAACATTCAGAGTGATATTTCATCGTTTAGACCCCCGTAACAGCACTTTGGTCTTATCGTCATTTAGTTTCAGAAAGTTCCTGGCCATCCACAAGCTTATTTCTTGGATGTAAGCTTCAATGCATCTTCTGTGGCTTCTTCCACTCAGCACAGTGAGGATGGTTTAAAGGCTATATCTATGTGTATATCATGGGTGTACAGTGAAAATGAAGACCCTGGCACCATATAGTATAACCAGGGACACAAGGCTAGATAGTCAGTAGGATTGGTCCTGACACTGATCCTTGAGCTATGCCACACCGTGGTCTGATGGCTCACCACTGACTGGTACTAACTACTGGCAGGTGGACAGGTGGACAGGTGGGACGTAAACCGTTGCAGTGTGATGCCAGTCTGGCCAATAGGATCCTCCAGTCTATTTGGTAGGATATCATGATGCACTGTTTCAAATGCAGGCAATAAATCAAAAAGAATTCACAGCAGACATTGCTGTTCAGCTACAGCATGTACAGTGTTATTCTCAACTTTGACAAGTGCTGTGTCAGTGATGAGCAGCTCTGTCTATGCTCACTGTTATACTTCCTGCATATTCTGCCACATGCTCCAAAAGTTGGTTGGCAGCCGCTTTCTCAACTACCTTAGAAATATAGGGCAGATTTGACACTGGTCGATAGTTCTTCAGGAGTTCAGAGTTGAGAAATTTTTTCTTCAAATTATACCCCCTGTCAAGACCACTCCCCCATAGAGGTAACTTTTTTCCACTCCCTCAGGTGGTCTTACTTGGGAGGCTGCACTGTGGCACATGGATCACAGTTTCTGCCTCCAATACTCACCAATTGTACTGGAGTGCTACCCGTGTACAAACTTACCGGTTTATCTGGCACAACATTGGAGCTGGAGTGCTCCCTGTGTACAAACTTACCGGTTTATCTGGCACAACATTGGAGCTGGAGATGACCTCCATGCTGTTATCCTGCTCTTCTGGCTCCTCCTCCTTCTCCTCTCCTGTCTCCCCCTTTGGAGGAGCTTTGACTTCTGCTGTCTTCTTCCTCTTCTTCTTCTTGGGCTCCTCTTCCTCCTCTTCTTCCTCCTCCCCTTCCCCCTCTGTTCCTTCTGTCATGCCCTCTGCCTCTGCGGCCTGCTTCTCCGTGAGCCTCTGGTGTAACTCCAGCTCCTTTGATGCCTTTACAAATCCTAAAACACACAGAGAGACTGAAACACACATAGAGAAACAGAAACACACATAGAGACACTGAAACACACATAGAGAAACTGAAACACACAGAGACTGAAACACACATAGACACTGAAGCAGACAGAGACTGAAACACACATAGAGACACTGAAACACACATAGAGAAACTGAAACACACAGAGAGACTGAAACACACATAGACACTGAAGCAGAGAGAGAGACTGAAACACACAGAGACTGTAACACACATAGCGACACTGAAACACACATTGAGACACTGAAACACATATAGAGAGACAATGTGAAAGTTGTAAAGATCAAGTCGGGTCAGCGCTGTGTGACAATCTAACATCTCAAGCAGATATATACTGAATGGCAGCTCTTCTAAATGACCTCCAAGTACATCACAGGTACTGTAGAAGTACAGATTTTCCTGAGGTATTATTTTTCCCGAATTGTCATGCATTGTGCCATTTGGGAAAATAAAAAGTGGGAAAAAAACAAAACACTCAATGTGCACATGACACTGTCTGGAGCTTAGTGTTACTGGTCAGCGATTCGGGAAAATAAAAACTGGGAAATTTTGAATTTATTGAAATCCAGAAATCACAGAAAATTTGTACTTATACACTTTCTACACTTTCTTCTGGTCAATCCTCCACACCCTTCAAAAGATGGCACTCAAAGCACATTTCTTCCCTGCAAAAACGGCATGTAAATTATGAGGATTGGAGAAAGTGGACACGAAAAAATAGACTTCATTTACCTGCTGTCCTTTTAATTCCCAGAGCACGTATATTGGAAGTGATAGGTTTGACTGATGTAGTTGGTACTAAGGCCCTGGAAATGAAAGACAATATCATAAATAAATTTTTAAACCAATCTTTCACCCTTCTCCTTGAGCAAGTGAGGAGGTAAAACCCTGAATAGCATGTTGTTACCTGAGATGTTCCTGACTCTTGGTAATATGCTTCTAACTAATACAGCCTGTTTAACAGTGACAGTTTTACAATACATGCACATTCACAGTGGCCCCTGAGTGTTAGACCTACATGTATGGCAAGAGATGTTTTTGTTTACAGTTTCATGCCACTTTGTGGTATTTTTGTCAAATATACCTTTATTTTAAGACCACCTGCAGCATAAAACCACATTTTGCTGGAAGTAGGGGTGGTCTTATTTATAAGGTAACACTGTTTTTATACTTTAGCAAAAACTTTTTAAATGTAGGTAACAACATATTGTTTAGGGTTTTGCCTCATTTAGATATTAATACTGGGGAGTGTGAAATGTTCCTTGATGAATCTGAATGAAGGATTTGCATCTCTCATATTCCTTGACTTGGTTAAAATGTCACTTACCAGCAGGTATCAGTGATTCTCATAAGTCGTAAAGTACAATCATTTATGTTCCACAATGAATAGATGTGTCTGTCTGTCTGTCCTGTTTTGCATTACCTTAATAAATGCCTACCAATACTTCTCAGGAATATCTTCTTCCTAGAATGTTAGACAATGCCAAGGTATTCAGGTCTCCAATCCATACCTAGGCATTTCTCGGCGAAAATGCCCAGGAACGCAGAGATCTTTACACTCTAGATAATACTTTGGCATTTTCGCCAAGAAATGCGGAGGTAAGGAGTAGGGTGAAAGGTACCTCCGTGTTTCTTGGCAATATTGCCGAGAAACGCTGTGGTAAGAACTAGACACGAGTTTTTCGCTGTGCGAAAACAAATATGCATCCCCCACGCATGACAGAGTGTTCCCTATTTATGTACAGTAGTAACCATGGTCTTGCAATCAACCGTAACAAAGACATATAAGGAAAATAAAATTTTGACCTCAGTTTCACCTTTCAAGGTCACTTGAGGTCAAATTTAACAACACCAAATGAAAGCCCATAGGTACTTTCCTATTCATGTTCAATAGTAACCATGGGTCTGCGATCAACCGTAACAAAGATATATAAGGAAAACAAGCTTTTGACCTCAGTTTGACCTTTCAAGGTCACTTGAGGTCTAATTTAACAACACCAAAAGAAAGCCCATAGGTAATTTCCTATTAATGTTCAATAGTAACCATGGGCCTATGATCAACCATAAGCAAGATATATACAGAAAAAAACAATTTTTGCCTGATTTTGCTGAGTCAGCAAAAAACGAAAAACCTTAATAAAAAATCCAAAAATCAATGGATTTTGACAAACAGTATATCAGAAGAATTCCCCAGACCTGTAGAATATTTGTACCAAAATAGAAAGTAATTCGTAAATATGCCTTAGAGTAATAGCAGAAATAAGAAATCCGGCGGCGGCGGCGGCTCTCTAATTCTACTAAACAATATATGCATCCCCAGTGGGGGATGCATAATTAGAGAGAAAGGTACCTCAGTGTTTCTCGGCATTTTTGCCGAGAAATGCCAAGGGGAGAGTAGCATTGCAGCAGACCTCAGCGTTTCTTGCCAAAATTGCCAAGAGATGCCAAGAAAAGGATTTTTGTACAAATTTCCTCGGCATTTCTCAGCAAAAAGCGCCGAGGACGGCCCTTTCTCTGCGTTTTGGCTTTCCTAGTGTATGTGGCTCTTATTAAGTCTTCTGTGATAATGTAAGACAACTTGACTAATCCATGATAACCAAACACACGTAATGGCAAAAATATAGAAGTCAGACACTTGTACCTAAGTCATCATGGTCATATCCCTAGATGTGAAGAAAAAAATGGACATCTGCCCTCTACAAACATGCAAATTAGACAAGTTATTTGGGGTAGCAAATTCATATTGCATAATAAAAAGAGTCTTATATTCAGAAGATGGATTGACTCGAACATAATTTATGTAGCAGATCTACTGGATCATGAAAATGTTTTGAGAAATGATATAGCATATGGCAAATTAAAGGACAAAAGAAATTGGATAGTTGAAAGTAACATTCTGTTTAATGCTCTTCCCAAAAGATGGAAAAGGGCATTAAACAGCGAATCTGCACTGAAAACTAAAAGTAAAATAATTACTAACTTTCACTTTTATAACAAAACTTTTGATACTAATTTGGATGTTAAAATGATTCACAAATAGTGCATAGACAAAAAATTTCAGAAACTAATCATACAGAATTTCTGGAAAAAGAAATTCAACATTGATAGAATTATTTGGCCAAAGGTTTGGGCCCTATCTAATTGTATTTATATAGAAAATAAACTAAAACAATTTAGGTTTAAACTGATCCATAAGTTAATTACCTGTAATTCATTACTAGTTAAATGGAAACTAACAGATAGCCCTTTGTGTTCATGTTGCAAACAAGATGATGATTATGAACATTTTCTAATAATGTGTACAAGAGTCTATACATTACGAGAAAAAGTGAGAAATATTTTTGTTTTATGGGGCTCTGAAAATGTCAAGGTAACTTTGCAAGAATTGATTCTAGGATATAAAATATACTATGAACAATATAATTGGGTTAATTTCATACTACTTGTATTTGCATTCACTGTCTATAAAGGTCATTTAATAAGTGAAAATAGAACCAAAAAGTTTGATTACTGGAATTTGTTTAAATATGAACTGAAATGGAGGACAGACAGTATGAAAGGAAAACCTACCTTTGTACAAACATTTGTTAAGCTTGCTGTTGCAGACTTGTGTTAACAAATCAGATTTCTGTTTTTCATAGCTAAATGTGTGATATTTTTTGTAATTTACTTTGTGTATAACTATGATGTATAATGTTGTATTTATATGTGAATTAAAAGAAAAAAATGGACATCAACATACTGTTTTTTTAAATTACTTCTTTATGTAGCTGGACATTTGAGAGATCATAATGGCATTTATTCTAACATCATTTTTTTTCTAAAAGCAGTCAGTGTCCATACTCTGATTCTCTCCTTCTCTCCACATCTGCCCATCACCCACCTCTGATGCCAGCCGCCAAAGAACCTGACATCATAGCTGTCCTCGGTGATTTTGATGACCTTAGCTGGCCAGTAGCTGAATCCTTTCTGTTTTGCATACACAAGGTCGTGTGGTGGATTCTGGGAAAATGAAAAACAAAATGTATGTCCCGATGTCGTTGATGTATAGGATGAAAACTGAAGTTGCTTCCACAGCAGATGAAGTTATGAATTGCGATGTATCTCTACCACACTAAGTTTGCCCCAGCACACAGTCAAAGCAGTAAAAATGCACTTCTTATGGACTGATGAACCAACCAGCAGGCTGATCATAACCACCTAGGCCATTGGCAGTATACGTGTGTGCTGTTGCACTGAAGTCTGTTGCCATGGTAACCAAAGTAGACTAACTGAACATTGAGTCAGGTTTTCACTGCCTAAACAGTGATGATGCAGGCAAAGAGCAGATCATTTGAGGTGGACAATACATAGCCACTGGTCTGTTTAGCAGGCAATAACTGAAGTATCTTTCAGGCACATTGGAAGTTCTTACTGTTTTGCTGTGATCTTGAAAGGGCACTCAAAGTTAATGATAGGTGAGTTACTAATCCTGATCTGGGCACATCTGTGTGCTGCAGGATCTGAGCAGACAGGACACTGGCAGTCAGTCTTCTCTATTGTCAGCGCACACAGTCAGTGTGCACACTCAGTCTTCTCTATTGTCAGTGTACACAGTCAGTGTACACAGTCAGTCTTCTCTATTGCCAGTGTACGCAGTCAGTCTTCTCTATTGTCAGTTTAAGCACTCCGTCTTCTCTATTGTCAGTGTACGCAGTCAGTCTTCTCTATTGTCAGTTTAAGCACTCCGTCTTCTCTATAGTCAGTGTACGCAGTCAGTCTTCTCTATTGTCAGTGCACACAGTCAGTCTTCTCTATTGTCAGTGTACGCAGTCAGTCTTCTCTATTGTCAGTGTATGCAGTCAGTCTTCTCTATTATCAGTTTAAGCACTCCGTCTTCTCTATTGTCAGTGCACACAGTCAGTCTTCTCTATTGTCAGTGTACGCAGTCAGTCTTCTCTATTGTCAGTGTATGCAGTCAGTCTTCTCTATTATCAGTTTAAGCACTCCGTCTTCTCTATTGTCAGTGTACGCAGTCAGTCTTCTCTATTGTCAGTGTACGCAGTCAGTCTTCTCTATTGTCAGTTTAAGCACTCCCGTCTTCTCTATTGTCAGTTTACACAGTCAGTCTTCTCTATTGTCAGTGTATGCAGTCAGTCTTCTCTATAATCAGTGTACCACTATTAAACCTGTATGTTTCCTTGTGTTGTAGATACACAGCAGTGAGAACTAGACATCTGCTGTCCATGTTGCCCTCCAAACAACCAGGTTGCCAACTGCGTGTTGATGTGACCCATCACCATTCACGCAGAGGCAAAACTAAATTGCAGCACATCAACACACAGCATAGTGTCATCAGTATGTCACTATGGATATCTGCAAGGCAATATATAAGAGTGTCTTGCTGAGGCTCAGATAAAGGTTTAAGCAGTAAAACCTGTCTGAAGGGACCACCCCTCCAGATAAACAACTGGTGGCTTCCTAAGGCAGGTGGTCTCCATAGGATGAAAATAACATAAAAGGTGCCAAGCAAAGTAACGTCAAAAACTTTAAGTCACTTATTGGTGCAGTCTCTCGAAACAACGACCACTGCATATGTGGAACTGCTTAATCAAGAGAGGACAATAAAATGGGAGTAAATTAGCCAAGTCCCATGTCCAGAATCCCCATGAATATAATCAGCTCTAAAAAGAAGCATGAATCTTTGGACAGTGTAACTCAGCACCAAAATCAAAATCCCACCAGGGCCTGAAGCTCTTAACCAAACCCAGTCGACTGATGCGACTCTGTAACCTAATAAGGCCAGGCAAAAATCATTATTTTCTACAATCAATATTGTCTAGTCAGCTTAAGGGGGCGATTCCCAAAACAGAAGAGAGATTATTGGCTGCCAACTGTTGTGTGGAGCTGCCTCCCCCCTCCCCCCCCCCCCCAACACATGGCTGTACAGTGGTTTGTCTTCAGAGACCACCTGTTTTGCAAAAACCACCTTTCATGTTCTTTGCTTTGTACCTTTCATCTTATTTCTACTTTCTATGGAAGACCAGATGACTGTCCAGAGAGCGATTGGGTCATCTCTTGGGGTGGTCTTTCGAGACGGGCTTTGTCGTATTGTATAACACAGCTATGGGGTCTCACAAAGCATTGATTTTCTGATCCCGGGCTGACACTAACTGATTTTCAATATGTACACTTCACAACACAGCAAATAGTTCCGTTGTAATAGGTTCTTATAACATTCATTATTTTTACAGCTGCTGCCGTTTTGAAGTCGTGTGTGTTTGGAAGTAGCTGTTCATTTTCATACATATTTGGGTGATCAACCTGATGCTACCCAGCTTTAACAAATCATAACTCAGGTCAGTCAAATGTGCATCTCAGCCTTTGTGGCTGATAGGAATCAAACGATAAAATAAAGACTCCAGACGACCAAGGCAAGCTATTTAAACAAGAGGACTGTGACAGTCCTGTGCTCAGCTGACTTTACATGCGCAGACTGAAGTGATCCTGTGAACTTTAGAATGATATCAAGGTCATCTTTATTTAGGACTTTCGTCACTCTTGCTAACATCAACATACCCCCTTACTGATCTTCCCCAATTTGGATAAATTGTTGAAAATCACAAAATGACAGCACCACCACCTAGTGACCAATTTGATGGGAGATCAAGTCCATGTATATTTCCAATTCGTCTGAAGAGGAAGTAAGTTATTGTTGGGGAGAAAAAAAGTCAAAAAAAGTGAAAACACACAAAAGTTCTTTGCAAAGCGAAGTATACTCACAGTGCCATCTGCTGAACAAATTAAGCTGTAGATGTCTTCAGGCGGGTGCCTGGGCAATTTCAGAGCAATTGGCTTTACAGATTTCGGAAAACATTTTTTAAAAATTTTTCCGAAAAAATCACATCAAAATCATAAAAATTTAAAAAATCACTGGAGCATGACTATGTGAAAAAAATTGAGTAAAGATCTACCCAAAGCACATCCCACCAAGTCTGAAGTGAATCTGGTGGACAGTTTTGGAACAGTACAAGTTGTGATTAATCAGTGCAATCTCCATTGACTTTCATTGTAATCAATAGCAATATACATGTCAACTGATAAGTATCCAAATTGAAATTTTTTTTGGTTTTAAATCAGAGATGTGGAATATCATCACCTAGAGAACTAATTTGTTTGACCTTTCCAGCTACATTTCCACTGACTTTCAGAAGAATCAAAGTAATGGTTTTCCACATGAAGTCAAACATGGCCAAAAGCACATAAAAGTTTCTTAAAAAAAAGAGCTTAAAAAAGAGAAAAAGAAAATTGCAGTGCCTCTTGGAGAACAAATTAAGGTCTAGGATCCCCAGAGGTGTCCCTATGCAATTTCAAAGCCAGTGGCTAAGTGGATTCAGAAAATGTGGCCAATATATAAACAAAAAATCCAAAAAAGTGCAAAAATCACCAAAGCATGACCACTTGAACAAATTTGGTCGAGAATCACCCAAGGTACATTGCCAAGTTTCAAGTGAATCCAGCTGACGGTATTTGAGAAGCTGAAAATGTGAATTGTTGATGGACAGTCACCAACCCTGGCGCCAATGTGACAAGTCAGCTGAGCTTACACAGTTCCTGATATTCTCTCTGTGACCTTGAGAAGTAGGTGAGGCCCACCTATATCATGCAATATCAAACTTCTATACATGTATATGAAACAAACTTGTGTGGACTGGCAAGTCCTCGTTTGCATGTTTTTGTTTCCCACTAGCAATAAAAAATTTATACATATATTATAGCATTATTGATTGGACTGCAAAATACTGACACACCGCACAAGTTTGCAAAGCAAACGAGGACTGGATAATATCAGCAGCTTTAATCCGCAGCCCACAGACGGCACTACGTACCAGTTGAAAAATCATCTGGTCAGCCTGCTGTCAGCGGCAGCCAATGAGGAGCCGAGAATTTTGTTGTTTTAATTTTATTAAAATGTTTGAATGGAACAAATCTGTATGACAAGATAGTAATTGAATTCATGATCGAAGGCCGGAAAAAGAGACATACATAGTAGAATATCATGCCCGGGAGCCTGCCTGTGCGCACACCCTTGTGTTGCACAGCCCGTGTTGCTTGATGAAAAAAGTGACCGCACTGAAGATCACAATCTTGACACCATCAAATTTTTCAGGTAAATTGAAATAGAGCGTGCACAGAAATGTTAACAATGCAATTTCTGACCAACTTAGTGTCCATCACTTTGAATGAATCATAAAAATTACGGAGCACTGGCATGTTGAATCATACATGTCGCTTGTTGCACAAGTGAGTAAAAAAATGTTCGGTGGCATGCTGTGTGCGACACTAGATACTGGCACCTTGTTAGGGTTTAATTGGGTCAACTTGAAAACCGTGGACAGCACCACATCCACAAGCAAAAATTCATGGATGAATGGACAGACGGACATGGGTGACTGCTTAAGCTCTGTGACCTGCAGTCAGCAGAGCTAAAAAGCCAATGGAATACTGCAGGCCCTCTTTGAGATTATTGAACTCCACACAGAGAAACAATTCAATTGCTGTTGTGCAACAGTTGATGCAAAACACCAAAGGGTTAGCAACGTCTGGATTGTAAATTGTCTACTTACGCACGGCTGGCAGAACCAGTCCTTGGGCTTAGCATTGGAGTAGTGGTAACAGTCCTTACACTGTCCGATCTCATCTAACTGCAATAGACAGACACCCAACACAACACACTCAATCAGTGCTGGTCAATTGACATCTTCAGCATGGTCAGACAGGCCTGAACCCTTGCGCTCAGCACACTCCAATCAATAGTTTATCTGGTCATGTTCTGCGGCAACTCTGGCGGCAAAATATAATGAAAAATTTTGACATCCTCGGAGAGTATTATCTGCATCCAAATTGGATGAGGAGACACAAGTTTCTTTATGTTAAATACTCCATAGAATTTAGTGCAGGTGATAATTTTGTGAGATGACAACATTAATCTCTTTTCTTCCACTGAATGCAAATTGTTTGAGACACAACTGTGACATGACTACACAATTGAAAATCCTACACCCTTTCCCACTCAAAATGGCCAAAAATGTCTGGATGTAAATTGCTGTCTGCTTATTTATGTTTTTACTTAAATTTGCTGTTAACAGAAAACAAGTTTCCTGAGAATTAGATTAAATTAAATTAGATCTGACTCTTCCTGGCAGCATGCCCCAGGTCAACAGCTTTCCTTGGTGCTGGTTGGACGCCAGTCTAGGGTGAGGACAGGTATTGACTGAGTCTCTTCCTGACCAGCACCAAAGAATGAACACAGCAAACCCCTGACCACAGGGTACAACTTACCCCGACACACATACACTGCCGTCATAGATCTCATTACCCTAAATGTATCATCCGACTTACTTTCAGGTGTATAAATTTTCACAGGTTTTGCATTACTGGAATTTAACAGTCACTGTAGTTTTAATGTGACAATTTGGACCATGGTTCCTTTTAAGCACATGCTTAAACACTACATATATTTGACAAGTGTTTTGATTTCCATAACCTTGTGCCATCATGAAAATAAGTTAACATAAAAATACAGTTTTTAATATGCAGGTCTCATTATAGTGAAAATCTGACTGTAATAGTACTTTGTGACAGCATGCATTGTCTATAAGGAATGACTCCTTTGTGCTGTGTCTTATCTAGGGGGCTATATCTCAATACAGTGAAGTGTGAAGACTGTGCCAGTTGTACCTTGTGTCTTGTGCCTTGAGGTCACTCTTACTTACATCGTATTTACAGTCCCTTATCATGATGTTTGCCAGCTCTGCCATCGTTCCATTTTCTGCACCAGAAAAGTAAAAGACAAATATAGATAATAATTGTCAATGCCACCATGTTTTCATCACTTTCAATTACATTCTTTGCAAATATTGGGTACCGATATAAAGTGTCAAGAGTCATTCACACTGAGGGCCCTCTGTGTTTGGCAGCCTGGTTTTTCACTCTCTTGGGTACAAATGTTATTATTAATGCAACACATTCATTTTAGCTGCGGGGCTGCTCTGGCATGTATACCTCAATAAGGAAGCAGCTGTCCATGCAGGCAGGTCACTCAATTAAACAGCCTGAAGACAAAATGTGTTGTTCTTGGAAACACAGCCAACAATGCCTTGCAAACATTTCATTTTTTCAGAAAAGTATAAGTCATATTCTTTAACTACTGACTGACCTTGAAATCCTCGTCTTGTTCAAAATAAGCATTCTTTATTCTCAGCACCATCAGTGCCACTGCTGGCTACCCATCTCATACTTAATGCAGTTGCCTGGCAACAGGACAAGACATTTTGGTGGATAATTGATATGCATGTGTTGTATTGCTCTAGACCAAACTTCAGATTCATAGAACCACAGGCAAAAAAGGCTGGATGTACTATAAATCATGAGCCAATAATGCTGAAATTACATTGATTTTGTCTCCAATGATCCTCTTCTTTTTAAACAGGATTGGACTACTACAAGACAAAACTCAAGTTTTGTATAAACAGGCAACAAATATTCTTTTTGCAATTTGATACATTATATTTCCTGTAAAATCACAATGGCTCTTTTTCCATGTGGACATATAAAAATGTTGATTTGTGGACAAACCTACAGTGAAACTTTGGTCAGACAAAACTTTAAAAATTCATCAGAAGAAATTTCCATTTCTGATCCAGAAATGGTTAACATCATATGAAATCGGGGGATTCCGATTCAGGGCCACAGCCTCGGGGTCCGATTGGTCCGATTGGTGGGGCCAACATTTAGGTTAGAAGTATCACTAAAACTATGTTAATATACAGAAATTTGCTTAGAATTTCCAAATTTCTGAATTTGGCATGACCAACTTTAAATTGAAGGCCACAGTACTGCAATCAGCAATTTTATGTGTATTCATCTGAAGACACAACACAATGCACGAAAGTCTTGCCGACTGCAGTTGTGTTGTCACATTGGCTTGTATGATAAAGTGACTTTTAATAAACTGGTCACTTTTCATACAAATGAATAGATTTCTGAATCAATTAAAACATTACAAATTTATTTATTTATCTGTTTATTTCCATCTGCAAGTTTTGTCAGCTTTTCTCAGACACTATTGTTCCCTTAGGTACCAAACTTGGCATGGTCATAGACCTAGTAGTGAAGCTGCGCACATTGTTTGGAACAGTGATGATGTTGAAAGTCATTGACATTACAGGCATATGTGAGGAAATTTTAAATCTTGCATATATTCAAAAGTTTTCCAGATAAGAGCCACCATTCAAAGCTTAATATGTGGGTATATTGCAAAAGCAAAATCTCATAGCATGCAAACAAAGTTAAGAAGTTTAATTTATGTTAAATTCACTTAATTTCCTCTGAAGTAACATGCCTCTGACACTACCTTGGCTCCCCCACTGTGCCCACAAGCTGGTCACTGTTTCCAGAGCCAGACTGCTTTGCAACCAAAGATAATTGAACTGTGAGAGTCTGGCCTCCATACTTATGAGAACAGAGGCAGTGATGCTCAGTGCAGTGGCTTACCCTTCAATCTCTAGGGAGACTGGCTGTGTTGGTAGAATAAGCTGTCTGTGTTGTGTAAACAGGGAGGCTATATATAGTCTAAAGCCTCCTGATGCACCTCCCAGTCAGCTGGTGCTGACTGGGAGGTGCCATTTCAGTAATAGGTTAGTGACATAGCAGCATCCAATGAAATATGGCCCAAAGTTTAGCATGTCTTTGTAAAGGGAGATTCAGATCAACCACCAGAAATCTCTCAAACACAGATCCAAACTGCCTGTAATGACCAACTATAATATGGAACAGTGTTTCTGTTAACCCCAAAATGGGGGTATATTACTCTTTCAAAATCTTAAAAAACCCTCTGAGAAAATTCTAAAGGGTCACAAGTCTTGTTTATTTACATGTAAAATCGGTGAAAATCTAGTGTTGTCCCCAGAATTTCCTTTCTTGTGACCCCATTATAAAAGATCCTAACGGAAACACTGATAGAAGGATTTTGGTCAGGTTGGGGCATGCAGGCAGTCTCAGCTCCTATAGGCATAGCTGTTGTATTTCTGCACCCAGGAGTGACATTTGCTCATCAGTTAAATACATGTATTTATAAAATTGTTTTATAACATTTGTAAACACTGCCCACTCCCAACAAAGATTAATCTTATTTCATCCATGTTCAGCCTCTGCAAACTTGCAACTTAAGTTTGTCCACACCTTTAGTAGCTTGTTGGACCTCGATAATCAAACATGTTCATGTTCCATGGTATAGATTTTTGTCATGAGCTATGTGAAGTTGGATGTTGCCTGTACAAACTTACAACTTAAGTTTTCTGACACATTCAGGCTGGTGACACTCAATAGTTACACACACAGATCTCTGTAAGAGCTATGTGAAGTTGAATATTATGTATGACTGTGGATTAGGTGAGCCTAATAGTTGATATTAGTAGAGATTGTCACGTAAATGTTTTTATGTTCCTGTAAATAGTGAAACTCAAATACATGTACATTGTACTTGTAAATACATGTATATCAATGTACACACTTCACTTGTTGCAGTCATTTTATGCCCCAGATTTACACAGCATGGAAATCTGCTGTTGATGTAGGAATTTTTACTTCATAGTATAAATGGGTGTAGTATCATATTTAAATTTCAAGTTAGAAATTATGCAAATTAGGGGCAATTAAAATTTTAAATGCTCTGTATCTTCCAACCTATTACACATAGACATAAAAATTTAAAGTAGTACATATAGGTTTGTGACACCTGTCAATCTAATGGACAGTAAACAAAAACTGTACCATTTGAAATTATGCTAATTAGCAGCACTTGAAACATTTAAAGTTAAATTATCTTCAAATCTATTGTAAATAGAAGTAACAATCCAACTTCAATTTGTAGGTTTGTCATAAAGCCGCATCCAATGATCTCATAAACCAAAGTTGTAGCATTTTCATTTATGCAAATTAGGTGAATAAACAAAGTTGAATTTGAATAACTTCAAAACTATTTTAGACTAAGGTGTCATTCAAACTTTAGTTGATAGATTTATAGGATAATTGCATCCAATGAATCATGAATCAAAGTTGTAGCAGTTTGATTTATGCAAACTAGGCAAATACACAAAGTTTAAATCTTTAAATAGCATCAAAACTATAATAGATTGAGGATGTATGTGTGGTTCCTATAACTAAACCGACCCTAAGCAATTTTCATGAAAAAAAAGATAATAAAAAAATAAAAAGTTTCACGCTGCCTCTTCCCCAATCAAAATTGATCGACCCTGGCTAAAAGATTTTATTGAGAAAGTGGCTGTTGTGTGCCATTATTTTGCAATAAAGTCAACTCCAACACTGTAATTTATTTCAACTTGTCTGCAGTGAAGGGTGTACTTGGGCTGAGGAAAGAGCAGACCTGCATAGCCATGGTGTTTGGTGAAACTGCATAGCGATAGCCCACGTTGAAAGATTTTATCAAGAAAGTGGCCATCATGTGCCGTTATTTTTAGCCTTTTATTTCAGTTTGTCTGGAGGGTTAACTTGAGCCAGGGAAACAGCATAGCAAAACAAAGTTCAAGGTATAGCCATGGTTGTTCAGTCAAACAGCAAAGGCCAAGCCACATTTGTGTCAGCATTTAGGGACATCATAGCCTCGCTTTTTATGTGCTCGTTATTGCAATATTTTGCTAGGTACCACGTGTCTGTTCTCCGAGTTAGCAGGGCAAACTCTTGTTAAAGTACTTTTAAAACATGACTTACTATCTTATCTTTAATCTGCCCGCTTAGTTTGTCCGAAACAGTTATCATCATTAGTTACAAATCTAAATGCGACACGATAAACCTTGAACCAACCGGCAGGCAGTGAATGCCATTTTGAACATTGTGCAGTGCCGCATAAAAATACATTTGATTTGGATATCAAAGTGAATTGTGGCCACAGCACATATCCTATCATTACTGGTGCTCTGAAAGATTTGCAAAATATATACTTTTGGTTGCATATATTATAACCCCTTCCCTGTGATCGTGCCATTACCAGCCTCATTTACAAACTGTTGGGTGCAGAATCTGCAATTTTCAAAATGGCAGCCAAGTACCTGTGAGCTGATTGGATATTTTGAAGAGGTAGTATCCAAAAAATGTGTGCGATTGGGGTTCACAGAAGGTTAGATTGTCGAATAAATGTAATGTACAACATATAATGTGACTTTTTCAGAGTGAGCATTACCTGAAAATGTAAATACACCACAATACAGATATCAGCTGTAGCCAGCATGGGGCCCCAGAGTAGGGATTTTGTATCAGATACTGAAGTCGCCATAAGGCAGTGAATTAAGTAGCAGCACTAGTAGGACCCGTCATGACCCTCTGGTGTGTGAAAGCTGTAGCTTGGGCGAGAAGGTTGCCCTGATAGTGAATACAGGTCCAAAAGTACTGTCAGGGTTTTTATGTATGTGGTAAATAATTGCAAATTCCACTGGGTAGGAATGTGAATACAGAACTCTGGCCCTCTTGATTGAAGTGCCCTCTACAGGTGGGCTAAAGAAACATTCTAATCTTGCACCTTTTTAAAACTTTGTCCAAAGCCAGTGTGCAGATCAGTGCTGATGGCAGCACTGGGGCCTGCAGCATTTCTTGTGTCACTCCTGGCCACAAAACAAAATCTATCAGCACCGTGTTGGACCCTCCTGGATCCACATCTTCACACTCATCAGCAAAACAAAAGTTTTAACCCAATCAGAATTGTTGAACAACATCACAAAAAAGCCATGGAGGCAGAGACTCTACATTGTATCTGGATTGGCTGACCCAGGCCACCTGAAGGCACAACTCTACATTGTATCTGGATTGGCTGACCCAGGCCACCTGAAGGCGGAGACTCTACATTGTATCTGGATTGGCTGACCCAGGCCACCTGAAGGCGGAGACTCTACATTGTATCTGGATTGGCTGACCCAGGCCACCTGAAGGCGGAGACTCTACATTGTATCTGGATTGGCTGATCCAGGCCACCTGTATTTGGCCAAGGATTTTGCCTAAAGCACCTTTCCCTTTGTGTGTTTACCTCTCAGGTACTCTATGCATCAATATTGCACTCATTACTTCCTTGGTGCTCTCTGTGAGGGAAGTCCTTCCCTTAGAAAGGTTTGATTATTTTGAGTGGTCTGCCTAGCCATTCCTAATCAAATGTTTTGGTTTATTTATTAAACTGCACTCAAACATGTAAAATGCACATCAAGACTGGATGCATAAAAAACATCAAAGGACTACACAAGTAGCATACACTGAAACCTCTCTGGAAAGACCATCCCAGGTATGACCAATTTGTGGTCTCTTTAGAGAGGTGGTCATGTATACAACATAAAAAGTACTAAGCAAAGTGTCTTGGAAAGTTGTTCCTCTAAGACAGGTAACACTGTGCATATAGGGGTGTCTGCGGACAGGTGCCACTGTACATACAGCAGTACCTGTATATATAGCAGTACATGTACATATAGCAGTACCTGTACCTGTAGCAGTACATGTACATATATCGGTACCTGTACATATAGTGCTGTTTGTTGTGTGGGCCCACTCCTGCACTGAGAAAAAGTCGCTTCTAAACATTTATGATGACCTCTCACTGGAGGCAATTTTACCAAAAAAAAAAGGGGCTAATATTCCTTGATAAAAACTGGCCATAAGGACCTCAGGGTCAAGGTTTGCCAGCACAGGCCACATACTGTCCATATCACAATACAACCTACATACTGTCCATACCACTATACAACCTACATGCTGTCCATATCACAATACAACCTACATGCTGTCCATATCACAATACAACCTACATGCTGTCCATATCACAATACAACCTACATGCTGTCCATATCACAATACAACCTACATGCTGTCCATATCACAATACAACCTACATGCTGTCCATACCACTATACAACCTACATGCTGTCCATATCACTATACAACCTACATGCTGTCCATATCACAATACAACCTACATGCTGTCCATATCACAATACAACCTACATGCTGTCCATATCACAATACAACCTACATGCTGTCCATACCACTATACAACCTACATACTGTCCATATCACTATACAACCTACATACTGTCCATATCACAATACAACCTACATACTGTCCATATCACAATACAACCTACATGCTGTCCATATCACAATACAACCTACATGCTGTCCATACCACTATACAACCTACATACTGTCCATATCACTATACAACCTACATGCTGTCCATATCACTATACAACCTACATGCTGTCCATATCACAATACAACCTACATGCTGTCCATATCACTATACAACCTACATGCTGTCCATATCACAATACAACCTACATGCTGTCCATATCACAATACAACCTACATGCTGTCCATATCACAATACAACCTACATACTGTCCATATCACAATACAACCTACATGCTGTCCATATCACAATACAACCTACATGCTGTCCATACCACTATACAACCTACATGCTGTCCATATCACTATACAACCTACATGCTGTCCATATCACAATACAACCTACATGCTGTCCATATCACTATACAACCTACATGCTGTCCATATCACAATACAACCTACATGCTGTCCATACCACTATACAACCTACATGCTGTCCATACCACTATACAACCTACATGCTGTCCATACCACTATAAAACATACATGCTGCTGGGCTCCCAGAGAGTGAGCAGACCAGTCTAACATACACTGACCCTGGCAGTCATCCCCAGACAGGAGAATGGCACAACTGGAAGATGCCACTTCTCACTATTTCTGCTGGTAGTGTAGATCAATAAAGGCTTTCTTCATCTTCATCTTTTATGTAAAGTACACAGACCTGCCACCTTACTGGGGGCATGATGACAAACAGCAAGTCCACCTGTGTTGTCAATGCACAAGATCTAATAGCCACTCTTGCCACAAATTTTAACAGCATAGTAATCTCTCTCTCTCTCTCTCTCTCTCTCTCTCTCTCTCTCTCTCTCTCTCTCTCTCTCTCTCAGCATATATGTATTGTCATCCTCTCTATCTGTCAGTTATTCTGTCACCATACACATAATGCCATCATCTGTATGTCAAATATTCTGCCATCACACATACTTTGCCATGCACTCTATCCATCAATTGTTCCATGTTTTTCCATGCTCTAGGTCAGTTACTCTGTCACTATATGAATGCTGCCCTCTGCTACATGTACCATGATTGTGGTAGCATATGCTCCCTGTATTGTCCACCATCCCCATCTCACAGCCTCCAAGTCTCCCAACTTGGCAGAAGATCTCCAGCATTTTTGTATTTTTTTGTAAAGTCTCCCGCTTGCCTCCTTTTTATAAAACGTCTCCCGCTTTTTGTAAAATTTAAAAAAGTAGCATTATTCCATGGGTAGCTGTAAAGTTGTACTGTTTTGCCATCGTGTTGCACCATATGAGCACAGAATAAGTCTAAAATGGTGTCTAAAATGGTTCAAAATGCAGGAGATGAAGGTGGAAATTTCAAATTTTTCCTGGGGGAGCATGCTATGCTTCGGTGATGGCCCTCCCACTTTCAGTATCTGCAGGAGGAAGATCTCTCACTTTTAACATTATCTTGGAGGCTCTGAGATCTGCCAGCAGGTCTGCCGTCCTGGTCTTTATCTGCCAGTATTGCACTTATGACATTCTGCTGCCAAAACAACGGATCAACACTTCACCCATTATGCTGCCAAAATAAGTGACCTACCCTTCACCCATTCTGGTGCTAAAACAAGTAGGGGTGAAATGAATCATCTGTACATTGATGCGAATGGGCTAATGATCTGCGATGCGGTACAGTGAAAAAAAATACAATACAAATTTTTTACCCCTACTTTAACGTTTCAAGTGCCAATTGTGTCAATGGTCATCCTTGATACATCTCTAACATTGCAAATATTGATTTTGCAGTAATTTGTTTGAAATGACTGTTACCACATGAAACTGGTTTCTAAAACGTCAAATCTTATTATTTTGCTTATTTTACGAGCTATTTACAATTAGCGGTTAGTTTTATTGAATGCAAAATGAATAAGTTTGGAAAAAAAAGTCAATGCTTTCCGCTGTGCAAATGGAGTCTGGGCACATGACGTTACCTTCATTGGTACCAAATGTACAGTAAATACCCTTCTGTACCGTAAGTGTTGCAATCGTAACAGAAAGCTTCAGAAGAACTATCTGAGTCCTAATGCTATAAAAATATCAAAGTTTTTACACTTTAATAACATCAAAAGAGACAAATTTCCTGCTTTTATTGTGCCCAGCATCCGTGCTTTCACCAACAGCATGTTGTTGAGACCTGCGCGGAAGTGCAGGGAAGAAGTGACGGTCTGAGCAATCTCTGTGCTCCTATTGGTCCCTGTGATTAACCTTCAGAGCTGATGATTTAAATAGATCATATGACAATCTGACTATGCCATCATCAGCCAATAGAAACAATCTTCTGAATAATATTTCTAACCTTGGAAACAGTGATGATTGGCATAGATTAACCCAATTTATTCTATGTTTGGCAGTGAGTTATCATTTTCTGGAGTGAAATCCAGAAATAGTAACTCACGGTAGGTCACATGACCTAAACATTGTTACAAGTGAATCGTGACGCGCCTGCGTCAGTGACGTAATGCATTGACATTTAGACAAAATCAAACGTCCGCGAGCTATGCTTAATTATACGTCACGGGTGACGTTGAATAACTGCGATGAACGTCAACAAACACGGCACACCAGATTTGACATTTCCAAGTGAAAAGTCTCCGCTTCAAAATGGCGACACCTAAGCAACAAGAGCGACAATTTTTGCGGTAAATACTTGATTAAACATAGAATAAATAAAATCTTACATGGCAGTGAGTGCGTGACGATTTTTCTCTCACTCGGGATCGTTGTTGGTGGGGAAAAACACTCGTGACCTGCGGTCACTCGTGATTTTCCCCACCAACAACGATCCCTCGTGAGAGAAAAATCGTAACTCACTCACTGCCATGTAAGATTCTATATTGCTGTAACAGTTAGCCAATAAGAAAGCATTTTACTGATGTAGACGAAGTTCTGAACTTTCCAATGAATCCAAACATATAAACATGTGTTGTCTAATCCAGTCCTACGGCCTACGGCAGGCAAAAACAAGTGCAATTTTACTATTGTTTTTACACTGTTCTGCCGATTTTCAACCATGACAGTGAGAACCCTCAGGATAGTGCCACAGTGAACATTCCATGTTTACATTTACCAATTTGACACCACAAGACCAGTGTTCCAACTGGCAAAAGTTAAATGCGGGAGATGGAAAATAAAATTCCAAGAGGTTGACATAATATGAAATATAGAAGGAAAATTATATATTGATAAAATTCAGGGAGGTAGCTAACAACAAGTGACATTATTTAATACAAAGAGAAACTTAACAAACCTAGTTCTGTAAGCCCATGTACCGTTTGAACACTATCAAGTCCGATATTCTAAGAGCAAAGTCCTATTCCGTACCATTCACTGAAAAACTGTATTGTTCTAAATCATAATAGCAAATTAATTTATGAAAGGAACAAATCATATTCATAAAATTTGAAATTTAGACACCACAAGACCATGTCATCTTGAACTAAGACGGACATAATGTCACTGTTGTCACAGTGCAACATCACATGTGTACAATCATTTATGATTGATTGAATACACAGTTATTAAACAGGCAAAATTCTTTGATGATATATTTTTATTTCATTCCCAGTCCAGATGGGATTGCAATTTTTGAAACTTTGATATCATTAATATCCCTAACTTGCAGACAAAATAAAACATTAAAATATCATGATACATATTGTATTGTGAGGTGTGTATCATGATATGTATCGTATCGTGACTGAGGCATATCGTTTCACCCCTAAAAACAACTGACCTACCCTTCACTCATTCTGCTGTCATACCAACTCTGATCTCCTCACTCACCACCATGACATGCTAAATGTGTTATGTAGGCCTATCTACTCACTCACCGCCATAACATATGAGTGTGTTATGTAGGCCTATCTACTCACTCACCACCATAACATATGAGTGTGTTATGTAGGCCTATCTACTCACTCACCACCAAAACATATGAGTGTGTTATGTAGGCCTATCTACTCACTCACCGCCATAACATATGAGTGTGTTATGCAGGCCTATCTACTCACTCACCGTTATAACATATGAGTGTGTTACGCAGGCCTATCTACTCACTCACTGCCATAACATATGAGTGTGTTACGTAGGCCTATCTACTCACTCACCGCCATAACATATGAGTGTGTTATGTAGGCCTATCTACTCACTCACCGCCATAACATACGAGCGTGTTATGTAGGACTATCTACTCACTCACCGCCATAACATACGAATGTGTTACGCAGGCCTATCTACTCATTCACCGCCATAACATACGAGTGTGTTATGTAGGACTATCTACTCACTCACCGCCATAACATATGAGTGTGTTACGCAGGCCTATCTACTCACTCACCGTCATAAAATATGAGTGTGTTATGTAGGCCTATCTACTCACTCACCGCCATAACATACGAGTGTGTTATGTAGGCCTATCTACTCACTCACCGCCATAACATACGAGTGTGTTATGTAGGCCTATCTACTCACTCACCGCCATAACATACGAGTGTGTTATGTAGGCCTATCTACTCACTCACCGCCATAACATACGAGTGTGTTATGTAGGCCTATCTACTCACTCACCGCCATAACATATGAGTGTGTTACGCAGGCCTATCTACTCACTCACCGCCATAACATATGAGTGTGTTACGTAGGCCTATCTACTCACTCACCGCCATAACATACGAGTGTGTTATGTAGGCCTATCTACTCACTCACCGCCATAACATACGAGTGTGTTATGTAGGCCTATCTACTCACTCACCGCCATAACATACGAGTGTGTTATGTAGGCCTATCTACTCACTCACCGCCATAACATACGAGTGTGTTATGTAGGCCTATCTACTCACTCACCGCCATAACATACGAGTGTGTTATGTAGGACTATCTACTCACTCACCGCCATAACATATGAGTGTGTTATGTAGGACTATCTGGGCATCTCCCTGGAATTGTTCCACATATTTATATCTTCGATTCTTAGCCTTGGCTTCCATGGTGTTGAGATCCATTGGCATGTAAAGCAAACTTTTGTAGCGATCCTCCTCCTCCTTGTACCCGAGTCGATGCAGTTCCCTCGTCTGTGGAAGCAAAAGAAAGCCCACAATGAAGTCAGATCATGATACTCAGATCCCATGTCGAGGATAAACAAAAGAAGGCACAACACACATGACAATATGAGACAGTCAGACAGTCAGACTAACAGTGCGTGTCAGGAGAGATTAAACTAAATTAAATACAGCATCAGGCATGCATCACTTTGTATGGTAACAATACCAACACAGGCTCACTTTACCACCAGTCTCCAAATTTAATTTTCTATTCCCATTTGTGCACAACAATGGCATTCAAAAACTTTAAATAGAGTTCCTTGCAGTGAGATTGGCCCTCAAACTGATTATGGATGTCTAATTTTGTATACAAATATATATCCACACTGTTGATACATATGGATTATGTCTCCTTTCCTTTATGTAAAAAGTCAATGATGTGCACATACATGTAATATGATATGTTTCACCTGATACTCCCCACTCTTAAAATTGTGAGGTAGAAACACTGATATGATAAAATATTTAAAAATAAAAACTCAAGTTATACAATACATAATATTAAGATAAAAGTTTTGAACTGGTTTGTGTTCTCAAATAATATCCGCAAAGACCCAGTACCTATATATAAAGGTAAAGAACCAGTACCTATATAGAAAGGTAAAGTTCTGTTTGAAAAACTGATTTTTTCAACTTGATGGCAAAATTTACATAATGATTATATAAACAAGCCTGAAACAGTATCATTGGAACAGACCTGAGAAACACAGCAATTTTGTTGGCAGTGTCAGTACCTATCAACTTTATCAAACTATGCTTAAGAAAATATAAAAAAATCAATCAATCAGAAAACTTTCAATATAAGAAATCTAGGTACATCACATAAGGTGAATTGTGCAAAACCACATGAGAGGACACAAAGAGAGAGGACCCACACAACGGCTGACACTATGAGGTGAAGGTACAGGTGTACTGAGCAACACTGTAGTGAGGCCAAACCAAACAGCTTCAGTATACATATGTTTTACGGGCCTGTCAGTGTACATTTTGCCTGCAAGCAAACTCACAATGATCTTGGATGGAGGCATGATGAAGGCTCCCATGTATTCTCCTTTCAAACTGCAACTGTATGAATGGCTTCTCTAAAACTTCTTGCATGAAGCACTTCTATGCCAAGCATCAGAGTTAATTTCTGTAATTGTACACAGTGTGGCTTGACTGGGCTAACCTCACCATCATTTTGAAAAATCCACCGATGATGGAATTTGACAATTTCATAAGAATCTTTCCCTGCCTCAAGGACCTACCATAATCATGAACAAGAGGGTCATAATGATCCTGTGCTCTGCTGACTGGAATCTGCTTTTACAATATTGCAATACATGCTCTGTAGTCTGTATAGCTATATACATGTCCAGTAGTAACACTGAAGCATCAGTATTTGAGAAGAAGTCCAAATTGTAAATACAATAGTGCAATACACGCACCGTATTGCCATATATATTTACACAGTGGCAGCACTCACTTACGTTTGTACAGTTTGATATCCCATAACTTTGTCAAAAATTAACATTATCCACATTATTTTTGCAAACTTTCATTGTCTAAAGTCCAACTGTATTCTGATAAAATTTTAAGCAATTCTGTTTTGCCGTTCACGAGAACAAGTCGAAAATAGCCTTACCACACAAAAATTCATTAAAAATTTTTTTTTAAAGTTGCAGTACCACCTGGTGGCCAAAATAAGAACTACTTGACCCCAGGTGACCCTATACACAATATCAAAGCGATTTGCCACGTAGTTCTTGAGACAAAGAAGTTTTAATTTTTTTCAAAAAATAAATTAAGAAATTCATGAAAAATAGAAAAATTATTGCATCATCATCTCCTTGGCAAACTTGGTAGAGGTCCACCTGGGCAACATCTTTTGCAAAACCAAAACATTCCATGTAGCTGTTTTTGAGAAGAAGTCGACAATGTATATACAATAGTGCAATATATGCACTGTATTGCCGTATATACATATGCAGTGGCAGCACTCACTTAGTTTCAAAGTTTGATATCCTGTAACTTTGTCAAAAATTAACATATCCACAGTATTTTCGCAAACTTTTGTTGTCTAAAGGCCAACTATATTCTGATAAAATTTTCAGCAATTCTGTTAAGCCATTCTGGAGAAGTTGAAAATGGCCTTAACACACAAAAAAATCATAAAAAACAGGGAAAAAATTGCACTACCTGGTGGCCAAAATAAGTACTAGTTGACCCCAGGTGACCCTGTGTGCAATATCAAAGCAACTGGCCAAGTAGTTCTTGAGATGAAATTTTTTTTTTTTAAATAAATTAAAATATTCATAAAAAATAGAAAAATTATTGCATCATCATCTCCTTTGCAAACTTCTTAGAGGTCCACCTGGGGAACATCCATGTGCAAAATCAAAACATTCCATGCAGCGGTGTTTTAGAAGATGAAAACGTAAAAAGTCTAATGACAGATAGATGGACGGACGGACAGATGGACAGGCGAAGGACGCAAGTGGATTCCATAAGCTCTGCTGACTGACAAGTCAGCAGAGCTACAAATGCAGGCAAAAACTTTGTGGTCTGCCAACAATTAACATCCTGCATATGTAAGAATATTTCTGCAGGCCACCACATATGTACACCTTTGACAACAACAACAAATCTATCAAAACTGACTTTATGAATTGCTCTTTTACATTGAACTCACTCTGCCCTACGGTGGTTGTGGCCTCGGTCATTGGTTTTTGCATTGCCTGGCATGGCAGCTGTAGCATGACTTGTCATGCAATCCAGAAACATGGACTTTACACAAAGCATATTTGTACTTGAACTGAGCCTCTTTCTGACATGTAAAATTATGAATATGCTTTCATATTATTAAACATCTAGGACCTGGTATGGAATTAATGGGGAGTACACTACGGCTGTTATGACTGGTGGTGCCACCTGCTTCTTGAGCACACTAAGGCTGTTATGTATGGTGGCGCCACCTGCTTCCTGTGTCACAGGACATTTTCAATGAATGAATAAAGCATGTTTTGTTTATCCCCAGGTACCTCCCTCTGTAACAGATGGATACCAGAGGCAAGTTATCTATAGCGCCCCCTACAGGCCACATGCTCCATTAGTGAAGTACCCTCTTCTGTTAATCCATGATGAATGGAGTCACTTACCCCTTCACATACACCACATGCCAGCATTCTGATGTTTACTCACTCACAACATGGATTTTCAACCCCATCATGCAACAAGAATCCACCTGGTGGACATCTCACATTCACATCTCTCAGTAAAATCACCTTCTCCATGATTAAATGAAGATCATGCTCACTGTATGTCACATAAACCTTTCAAAACATGCTGCAAGACGCTCTCAGTGTTAAACTAGGCTATGTAAGTTCTCCTGTATTTGAAAACAACCCACATTAACCTGAGCCCGTAAAACAGAAAATAAACAACTTTTTCCGAGTTTGGTTTGGCCTTACCGGTACCTTTTCTTTCAGTCGTATAACTGTGTAACCAAGGAGACGATTCAGCTCTTTCCGCTTTATCCGACCTTTCCGTCTCATTGCCTGCAAGCAGACAGATTACATAATCAGCACATTGATTGGTTTTCTTACCTGTTCTACGGCAAGTGACAGATGTCTCAGCCCTTATCCTCTTAGTCTCAGCTTTTCTGTTCAGACACAAAACATCTATATGGAGATGTTGATCATCTTAGCTCATGAGCACTTGGCTTTACTCTCTACACTGATGACAAGGCAATACTAACAATGAACTTATTCTCCCAGGAAAAATTTTCGTTAGTTTTTGCATTTCAAACTGAATCTCATTATTTTGGATGTGGTTTCTATCAAACCAATATTAAGAGATTATTTCACGGTGCTTTTCATGATTTTATGCCAGCAGCAAAATAAGCAAATACAATGTATAAAAATACAGCAAAAGTACATGAAATAAGAGCAATGAGACAGTGAGGGCATAAGGGTTAAACCCCAGACAATAATATGGTCATTTCGTGTCCAGTGGCACTACTGACCAAAGGATGTGCTGTATTGAAGTGTAATTGTCAACAATGCCATCATAGAATATTGATTATGGGCTTAACCTTTCACTCCTAGATATAAAGTCTCTGGCCCTTTTTGCCAAAAGCTAGCATGATGTCAGGTATCATCTATTTCCATGTTTTCACTCAAGGTTTAGCTCCAAGAAGATATTCTGACTAAGAATGACATATTTGGTAGCCGAGACCTTCCATGCCAGCCCCAGGTCACTGAGTCATGCGGGGTGCGGGGTGGGGTGGGGGTGGGGGTGCTGTAACAGTGGTCAGCCTAAAGCTGTCCACTGTACCTTGCTTCAAGAAGAGAAGGGTTAACCATAAAACACAGTCCTCTGTGACATAAACAAACTGCAGTACATGTACATACTTATAATACGTTGTGATTTGTCATCTAAGAAAAACCAGGGATGTCCATTTACAGGTACATGCATGAACCTGCTGGAAGCAGCCTCAAGACCAGACATAACAACATGGGACACAGCCACTGTTTACTGGCCAGTCTTTCAGGCGGCACACTCAACTAATGCTTTCATTTCATAAGTCTCCCTCTCTTACGTGTCACTCATAATAACATTTGGTACATTTTCTCTCCAACCAACAAAAAACCTACCCTGATCCACTTCCACCAACCTGCTAGCTGCCAAGAAAGTGTCATTTATCTGCAGTTGACTGGCTTAAATATCGATATATACATTGAAACCGGTCCTGAAAATCACCCCTAGGGCTGAGCACATTGTGGTCTCTCCAGACAGGCTGCTTCCCCCTACACCCACCAATAACAGGAGAAATACTAAGCAAAGATCTTGAGAAGGTGGCCTTTAGAGACAGGTAGCCTCTCTTTGGAGTGGTCTCTGTAGACAGGTGGCCTCTTTGGAGTGGTCTCTGTAGACAGGTGACCTTTCTTTGGAATGGTCTCTATAGACAGGTGGCCTCTCTTTGGAATGGTCTCTGTAGACAGGTGGCCTCTCTTTGAAATGGTCTCAGTAGAAAGGTGGCCTCTTTGGAATGGTCTCTGTAGACAGGTGCCTCAATTTGAAATGGTCTCTGTAGACAGGTGGCCCCTTTGGAGTGGTCTCTGTAGACAGGTCCCACTGTACATGTATATGTCAACTGTCCTGCATATCAAAGCTTTTAAGCAATGGGTGACTGTGCCCACCTGTTGTAACTGTTGACAGACTTGGTGTCATGCCCATTAGACCTGGCCAGTGCATCCACATCGCCAAGATCTTTCACCACCTAGTGTTCAACAGCAATACCTACCTTGATCAATGAGAATACTTTGTTTCCTCAATTTCATTGGGTCATTCGGGGAAACCAAATTTCCTATTGACCAATTTGCCAAATCAGCTTTATCACTAAATAGCACAGTATCTTTCAATCCTGCATGAGAGCATCTGTAGCATTCAGTGTAGCATTGTCTGCGTGGTCATGCACAGCTCTGGCATGCTGCAGTGGATTATGCCTATTACCTTTGTGGGCCTGACAGACTCATCAGTATTGCTTGGCAGTTTTTGTGGGACCGTGTCAGAGGTCAGCAGCCACAGACTGCTACATGTCACTGTCTTTGCCTAAAACTAAATCTACAATCAAATTTCTCTCCACAAACTTCTACTTCATGAAGTCTTCATCCCAATAATATTTTCATATCATTTATTTCAGTTTTATTAATACTTTATAAAGGAATCAGACAGATGAGAAGTTGTTTGCCGGTCCCTGGGGCACAGAGCAAGGAGTTCCTCTGCTGTCCATTGTTGCTGCTGTGCCTTCATATATGAACTGACCTTTGACTTCTATTTGTCTGAACATGTGACTGAAGACATCCCTCTCTTTTGATGCTTTTTCTATAATAAATCTTGATTATTATCCCTATCAGGTTATGTATGTGAAATGCTACAATGTTTTTTGCCCCCCCCCCCCCCCCCCAATAATTGGCAGTAAAGTCAGCTCTCATGTTCTTTGTATATGGAATTATATCCCTTAATATAATCTCTTACCAATATTGCTACTTTTACATTTTCCACTGCTAAGTTTGAAAGAAAAAAAAAAAAGCAAAAGCTTGAAGTGGTCACCCTCTTTAAGACCTCTTTTACCAGAGGTCACCCCTCTTAACCTTTTTACTGCCACATTTTGGACTGAGTCAACACCTTTCCTAAACATGCTTGGAGTGCCATTCTCCCAAAAGTGTGCTGAGGAAAGCTGTGGATCTGGACCCTTATATTCTCTGGAAGTATAGGCCCGCGAGACTGCAATGAGAAGTCTTGTCACAAGGAACATGAATCTAGCTCCCTTATTAGAATTGAAAGCAGTCCCTCTTACACAATTCAACTTTAGTTACAGTTTGCAGTGACAGAGTTCAAATACACAGTGGTCCATAAAGGCGGGCTGTTTGCTGGGACTGGTCTCTGGGCACTGGACCACTGGACACTTCTGTCATTTTAATTCAATACATCTTATATAAGTGGCTGTGACTGTCAGACTCACACAGATCATTATTTCAGACAATGTAGAACATGTAGGTACTTTAGGCACATCTTAATGTCAACAAGTTTCATCCAAATTTGCTTAAATTCCTAGTTGATTGACAAGGAGAGCTGCAAAGCATGATACAGTTTGAAGGAGGTTTTGGCAGATTTTGGAGACAGACAGTGAGGTGATACATGGTACCTGTGTATGTAGACTCGGGGGGGGGGGGGGGGGGGAGACAGTCAGGTGATTTCTGGTACCTGTGTTCATATCATAGACTTTGGAAGAGAGACAGCCAGGGCATTCTACTTGTGTATATAGACTTCCATGGGTGAAAGTTTAAATTACAAACCCCCATAACTGAAAAGCATTCAATCACAATGAGCAATAGTGACCAAGTGGGGGGATGGTTCGGGGTGGGCCCCCTTCCCGAGGTAGGAACCTTTTGTAAAATTACACCTAAAATGGTGCATTCTGGTAGATTCTGAGACCAAATATCAGCCTGTAAATTCCCATAGGAGAACAGCTTGTGGCTTTAAGTGTTCATCATTTCTAAGAGTACAAATCGATGCATGTGAATGAATATAAAAGTTAAAATTTGCAAAGTCAGTTGTCTTCTCAAAGCTAAGACTCCACACAGGAGTTACTTTCTATTAAATAGAAACTGATTATTGTGTGCAAGCTTGGAGGGGTATAAACATCATTCATTCTTTATTTTAAAAAAAAAACAAAAAAAAACAGAGTCATCTGTTTTGTCTTCTTGGTGTGCCTTTCTATTAGAGACTGTTACTTTGGTATCAATGGCTGCTTGACCCTTGGTCTCCCATGCCTGTCACTCTGCTATCTCTCTCTGTTGTAGCTGTTGTTGAAGAGCTTAATCCTGTCTGTTTTTGGGGATGATTTGGGTAGGGACAACTTGACAAGTGGGCAAAGTGACCGACATTCCAAACACGTCCGGTTTACATCAGTTCTGTATTTTTCATATTGATATTGCAAAATGTTTGTTCCTCCCAACTACTGTCACAAAACAGTTCCCAAATATTAATGATCCACACCAAACAGTAATCTTGTATTTACATACAGTCAATTAACAGTCAAACTTTGTGCTGATGTTCAGTTGATTTAATGGTCAGTGTCGTACATCTTATCATTTGAGATTGATAAAAATATTATATCAAAAAGGTACATGGTCATGAATGTCTTTCAAACAGTGTTGGACCAAAGTTGCTGATATGATACTCCATTCCTTATGCTTCATATTTTGTTATCTCCCTGTATATAGACCTTTCATGAAAACTGGTCAGCCAAGCTACCGCAAAAATGGAATTCCATTTTCAAATGGAAAACTTTCACCCGTGTACTTTGGAAGAGAGATAGCCAGTGATACCTGGTCCTGAATATGTACAGTTTGGGGAGACAGCACATGGTTCCTGTGTATGTACACTTTGGAGAGACAGCACATGGTTCCTGTGTATGTACTTTAGTCATACACAATGTGAACACTTCCCATGAAACTGCGCGCAATCATTACACAGCTATGCATTTCATATACCCCCTCCCCCCCCCCCCCCCACACACAATATATATATATTATGTTGCTAGGGATGAAAATCTAAGAGCAGAAAGTTCTATCTTGGAAAAAGCATTGCCACTGATAAAGGCTGACAGGTCATTATTTCCCTGACTCTTCCCTCACATGCTTCCTCTCATTTCTGCTGGTCACTTGTCTGAGCTGTGCCATCATGTACTGGGGCAATTGTGAACTTGTATTATGCATTAATGCACACTGGATTCATGTCAGACATGCAAACATTGCCCACAGGACATCAAGCATTGTGGCCTTCCTGCAGCCTGACAGCCAGTCTTTGTCACATGCCACCTACAATGACAGCCAGTCTTAGTCACACACCACCTACAATGACAGCCAGTCTTAGCCACACGCCACCTACAATGACAGCCAGTCTTAGTCACACACCACCTACAATGACAGCCAGTCTTAGTCACACGCCACCTACAATGACAGCCAGTCTTAGTCACACGCCACCTACAATGACCGCCAGTCTTAGTCACACGCCACCTACAATGACAGCCAGTCTTAGTCACATGCCACCTACAATGACCGCCAGTCTTAGTCACACACCACCTACAATGACAGCCAGTCTTAGTCACACGCCACCTACAATGACAGCCAGTCTTAGTCACACGCCACCTACAATGACCGCCAGTCTTAGTCACATGCCACCTACAATGACAGCCACTCTTAGTCACACACCACCTACAATGACAGCCAGTCTTAGTCACACACCACCTACAATGACAGCCACTCTTAGTCACACGCCACCTACAATGACAGCCAGTCTTAGTCACACACCACCTACAATGACAGCCAGTCTTAGTCACACGCCACCTACAATGACAGCCAGTCTTAGTCACACGCCACCTACAATGACAGCCAGCCTTAGTCACACGCCACCTACAATGACAGCCAGTCTTAGTCACATGCCACCTACAATGACAGCCACTCTTAGTCACACACCACCTACAATGACAGCCACTCTTAGTCACACACCACCTACAATGACAGCCACTCTTAGTCACACACCACCTACAATGACAGCCAGTCTTAGTCACACGCCACCTACAATGACAGCCAGTCTTAGTCACACGCCACCTACAATGACAGCCAGTCTTAGTCACACGCCACCTACAATGACAGCCAGTCTTAGTCACATGCCACCTACAATGCATCAACAACTTTATTTGACCTTTTCAGTTGCATATTTTGGTCAGGTCACCAGCTTTGCTAGGTGACTTTGGGTGCAATGTGGCCAAAGCTCACTGAGAAAAACTGTTGACCTGGATTATTGCCTTTTTATAAGGAACTATGAATCCATTAGTCTTACTACATTTAATTCAGAGCAGTTTGTTTTAACCCTTAAAGCACTGATTTAAGACTAAGTCAACAGCTTTCCCCGGGGCACTTTGCACACATTGTGTGCAAAGTGGTCCCAGGAAAGCTGTTGACTAAGACTATTTTTTGCTTTAGACCAGGCTTGTTGGTATTTGAATGAAAGGTATCTTTATGAGGAATTTGAATCTTTTAACTGTTATATGTTTTACAGCAACGAGAAAATGATTATAGCCATCATTAGCACTTTGGTAGTTCAACTTTAGTCCTAGTTTGCACTGAAAGAGTTGCAGCTTTTTTTCTTCCATGGAGCACCAAGTCAATTAGTTTTCGTATCTGCAGCAACAGAGCAAACACAGATGACCTCCCAGCATGAAGTCAGTTCTCATGCTGTCCACACTACCTTAGGTCCATGTACTTAAACAATGTAGGCGTCCTCTCAAGTGAACTACAGGACTGCTGTGACACATCTCTTCTCATACGTCCACTCTTGAATTAAAGTGCAGTTTTCAAATTGTTGTTTTTAGCACACACAAAGTGCTCTTCACTATCAAATATGATTTGAATTGGTTAGCTTTGTCTCCCATGCAGGGTATGCCATGACAGACGCTGGCTTGTGTTCACAACCTGTTAGCTCCAAAGTGGCTCAGAAAACTCTCTTTTGGGGCGGTATACTTACTTGCACATCTTACAATTTGTTCTAAGTGGCCTTGATGGCAGACATCTCTACAGATCAGTGCCCCTCATCGATACTCAATTTCTTTTCATTCCCACAAGACCTTTAAAATACACAATTTCTTTTCCCAATTAGTATTTTTATAAGTGTAGTTATGTAGCTTATGAAGCTCATGTACTAACGTCTTTAACTTAATACCAGCTGTGGTGGTATGAATTCACGACAAAAGAATTGAAGCCCTTTATGACAAGGCAAGATGAAGTTAAACTGTTCCCGGAACACTTGAGGCTCTGGACACTCATTGTTTGACAATGTCTCTCTCCCCTCTTCCGGGAATTCTTGGCTATCTATCTATCTATCTATCTATCTATCTATCTATCTATCTGTCTGTCTGTCTGTCTGTCTGTCTGTCTGTCTGTCTGTCTGTCTGTCTGTCTGTCTGTCTGTCTGTCTGTCTGTCTATCTATCTATCTATCTAACTATCTATCTATCTATCTATCTAACCATTCCCTCATGATAACCCTTTCCCCTTTCTAACCATCTCCTCACTGACGCTTTCTTGCTCCACGTAGCCCAAAGCACCAGGACTTGAAATATCCCTTCAATATACAGGACACATTTACCTCACTCTTTCCATGCCAACTGGCACTTAAGTTGAACCACTTAAGGCGATCTGCTCTCAATTCTACTAAGGATGCTAGATTCATATTCCTTGTGAAAACACCTTTCACTGCAGTAGCAGCATGCTTATAGTTCCAGACTTTATAATGGTCTGGGTCGACAGCTTTCCTCTGTGGGCTTTGGGCGCAGTACACCCAAAGTGTGCCCAGAAAAGCTGTTGGCTCAGTCCAAAACTGGGCAGTGATAGGGTTAAATGTGCTGTCAGCAGAGTCTGGCCAGACAGTGGTAGTGGACAGGTCAAGGCAGCAGGCTGCACATTGATGGTCTTCCTTGACACGGCTGTTTCCAAGCAGTACAAATTAACCCTTTCCCCCTTTGACTGGTCACTGGTCAAGCGTTGCCTGATTCACTGTTTTCCACAAATTTCAAGAGAAATGACAATCTGTGAGAGACTTGTAAATGATACCTATCAAGATAACACAACATGCTCCAGGTCAACAGCTTTCCTTGGTGCGGGTGGGGTGGACCATGCTAAGGAAAGCTGTTCACTCATGTTAAATTCAGTCCTAAATCAATGGGGGATGAAGTCAAAAAGTTCAGCTGGGGTTACATTCACAGAGCCGGGGCACTCTGGCAGTGTCAGTAACTGTGGGGTTTTCCGATATTGGTGCATTTTGGCTTCCAAGCATTAGGTGAAAAGCATTTGCACACATGTAAGCTTTACTGTTATCACTACAGTTATTAGGCTACTGCGTGTTATCCACAGCACTAGCAATGCCACGGCAAAAAGCTACAGCGACACCCAAATGACTGGCAACTTCCCTAGAGTAAGTGACAGTGGTAACTTGGATGGTTAATGAATGCAAGCATGGATTTTAAACTGCAAACTCATAAAAAACCTTAAGTAAAACCATTCTTCTAACTTGAGGACCAACTGGAGGTTCGATTGATAAATGAGGCTTGTATAGACTGACTGAAGTGCACACAAATTAAACTGGGGAAAAAAATATGAAATGGAAATGTACAGCCAATTTGCAAACGTAAGAAGATTGATGGAACCAAGTGAGGACTGTCGTGTGCTCATTCGACCTCCACAGATACATGTAGCTTCTACCCCTAAAGTCTGAACATATGAAGGACCCACCCTGGGGATCAGCAAACTGTGGTCTCTGAAGACAGGTGGTCTCTCATGGGAAGTACAAGATGAAAAGTACTGAGGAAAGTACCTTAAACAGATGATCTTTAAGGACAGGTGGTCCCTCATTGCAGTGGTTTCTAAAGACAGGTTTCACTGTAGGTTACTCCTCGGGTGATATACTTGTGTCCTGGGACGATGGTACCCGCAGGCTTTGTCAACCAGAAGGATTTTGTTTCCTTTACATTGAAATAGTCTCATTCTTTTTTTTTTTTTTTGATAAATGACAAAACTTATATTTATTAGTCTTCTCCCCAGTCAAACTGTGGGGCCTAATGAATCACTTTATAAGCAGTTACTGGCCTTTGTGACCTAACTCTTTGCGTGCCGAGCTTTCATTGAGTCAGCTATGTTCCTCATCAAAGCATGCCGCTGCTTGAATGAAGGGTCGATGTACAAACAATGTTAATGTAGTCCCGTTAAGTTAATCCAGAGAACATTGACTTTGGTTGTGATTGGCAGTGAGGGGGTTAAAACAAGACATTTTTGATAACTGATATTGTAAACGTGTCATGATGATGTGTGGCTGAAGGTAGCCAACAAGTTGACAGAATTGTCTGCACATATGCTTTACTGCCTAATGCTGACACTGTA
>OZ026612.1:6969516-6980277 GCA_964020975.1 Hermodice carunculata | reverse complement strand
TGCCCTAATGCATATTTTTAATGTAAGTTTTGCAGTTCCATAGCTCAATTTATTATGTCATGGGCATCACACATTTACTGAATGTATTCCTTGCATGACCTTGATAAAGGAGGTCAAGGTCACCCATATTACACAATATCCAACTTCTATAGATAATACATATTTATGTTACATTTGGTAATGTCAGTTTCTTATTTCTCAATATGCAAAATTTAGGATCCTTTACTATGTCCTTAAGGACCCTCAAAATACTTTTGTCTGCAGAGTATTGGTATATTGATACATGTGCACAAGTTCAGATGTAATGACCACAATAAAAATCATTTCCTTAAATTTATTCCCTTTGTGACCTCAAGAAAAGTAGGCCAAGGTCATCCACATCATGTAACATAAAACTTTTATATGTGAGATACATCTGTGGTAGATTTGATATCATTAAAGTCTTGACACACACACTTTTCTGTTTTTTCCTAAAATTCTTTACTTATGTCTAGGTGCCAACCATGCACACATACTCATCCACACTGACCAGAAGGGCTGACCCTCTCAGGAGTGAACACTTTCTCTGGTCCTGTGGGTGACTTTTCTCTGGTCCCAAGTGTGCCCACTGTACAGAGGTTTCACTGTATTAGTGAACACTGGAATTTTCTTTCTTTCTTTTTCTTTCTTTCTTTCTTTCTTCTTTTCTTTCTTTCTTTCTTTCTTTCTTCTTTCTTTCTTTCTTTTCTTTTCTTTCTTTCTTTCTTTCTTTCTTTCTTCTTTCCTTCTTTCTTTCTTTCTTTTTTTCTCTCTCCTTCCTTCCTCCCTTCTCTCTCTCTGCAGTGTGACAGCACCTTACATTGGTCTGCCCGACTTTTCCACAGTCTCTCTCTCTCTCTCTCATCTCTCTCTCTCTCTCTCTCTCTCTCTCTCTCTCTCTCTCTCTCTCTCTCTCTCTCTCTCTCTCTCTCTCTCTCTCTCTCTCTCTCTCTCTCTCTCTCTCTCTCTCTCTCTCTCTCTCTCTCTCTCTCTCTCTCTCTCTCCTCTCTCTCTCTCTCTCTCTCTCTCTCTCCTTTCCTTTCCTTTCCTTTCCTTTCCTTTCTTCTTCACAACCAGGTTGGTCTGGAGATTTTCTCAAGCACTATTTTTCAAAAACCACCAAACTTGCTATGGTGGCTGACCTAACCAGTGAAATTATGAATCTCATTTGGAATAGTCATGATGTTTAAAAGTATGCAAATTTAGGGGCAATTAAAATTTTAAAAGCTCCATATCTCCCAAAATATTGCTGATACTACAAATTGCAATGTGCATATATAGGTGTGTAAAACCTGCCAATATAATGGACAGTACATGTTATGTAGAATTGCAAATTTTGCTAATAAGGGGCTTTGAAAAGTTTCAAAGTTGAATATCTCCAGATACTCCAAACTTGGCATGATTGTACCTCCATACAAGGAGTTGGGCCCTCTTTATACAGAGGAATGAAGATAATTAAAATTATTCAAATTAGGAGGCATTTAAAATTTTGAATCTTGAATATCTTCAAAAGTATAGCAGATAGAGATGTCATTCCGACTTCTACTAGGGAGTTATTGACCATTGGGCATCTAATGAATTTAAAACAAAACTTCTAGCAATTTAAATTATGCTAATAAGCAGTATTCAAATTTTCAATCTTGAAGATCTTCAACGAGATAATAGATAGAGATGTCATTTTAGCTTCCACTAGGAGATCGTTGACCACTGCGCACCTAATGAATTAAAAACAAAAGGTTGCAGCAATTTAAATTATGCTAATAGCACCATTAGGAATTTAAATCTTGAATAATTTCAAAGCCATAATAGATAGAGATGCCACTCCAACTTCTACTCACATGTTATGGACTAGTTGTACATTCCCATACCAATATTCTCTGAGAATACACATACTGATTTGCTTTGCAGCATATCATCTTTTCTAGTTAGCCTTATTGTTTCTCAACATATTGATTTCAATGTTTTCAACACATTGTGGTCCGTATTTTTTATAATACTGCAGGTGGAGCCACTAAATTTTCAACATGTTTTATTCTGTAAGCCTGATTGACATTCCAGTCAAGTTTGGTGAGGATTCATGAAGAGCTCTTTGAAAAATAGCAGTCTCAAAATGTGCACATCTTGGTCCATATATTATGTAATACAATGAGTGGCACCACCAATATCAAACTTAATTAGATTTTACACTTGATAAGTCCTGATAGTTATACTGTAAATTGTGTTTTTTTGTGTGTGAGTGTGTGTAAATAAATTTTCACAGTTTTTGTATTTTTGACATTTCACTGTGGTTTTAATTTCACTGTTTTGGACATAATTCCCAATCAAACAATGTTAAAATACTATTTCCCTGTGTTTTTATTTTCACGGTTTTGTGCCATCAGTGAAATTAGCAAAAATTAGAATACAGCAACATTAAAGCAATTTACAGTATGAAGCTCACTTGAAAACCCTGGACTTTATTGTGTCCAAAAGCAAGAGTTTATGGATGGGACAGACGGACAGACATGAATGATCGCACAAACTCTGCGACCTGTATGGTCAGCAGAGGTAAAAAGCTGTACGTATTGAGTTAGTGAGTTAGTAACAATAGAACCCAAAACATCAGATTATAATTATGTGGCTGCAGTGCATGATTATTTACTGTCACACTGCCTGCTTAACCAATTCATTGGGGGGGGGGCTTGAAAAAGGTGCACTGACCACAAGTTTACAACATTTGAGGAGCAAATTTTCACAAATCATATATTTCTGCCCGAATTCTTCTAAGTTCCATTATGGACATTTATTCTCTTGCCTCTTCTCTTAGAGGTTTTGGAGGTATAAGCAAATCCAGCAGAAAAATAAAAATATATGAAACAAAAAATAACAAAGACAAAAATCTGTTTCCTGCCCCCCCCCCCCCCCCCAATACAAATTAAATATGAGTAATTCTGGAATCCTTGTAATCTTATGACACCATGACAAGACAGTTGAGCTAAAACAAACATACAACTCAGGAAGTGGAAAGCACTTTGAAACACAACTATATGGACACAGTGTGAACACTTGACTGCCCACTAATAGACGGATGTAAAAGATGATGTGAGACAAGCTACAAAGTAAACAACCACATCCAAATACACAAAGGAGGAAATAAACATCAACAACATCAATAGTAAGAGCTAGATTCAGTGAACACAGCACGCAGTTTGTACTAAAGCCAAAAAAAAAAACCTATCAAAATGTGTGTGTCTGTGTGTGCATGTCTATTAACAATAGACAATAGTTACTATAACATAATATGCAGATCAGGCCACAATATTAAAGAACCAAAGTTATGATGAATTAGAAGCAAGTAAAATTATGCATGCCCCAAGTAGGCGCCTTGCTCTCATCAGAGGCCACCCCTCTAAGAGGGCCACCATTCTTCTGCAGAAAGTTTGTCCCTTGACCTTTGAGCTCAAGGCCACCTCTAAGCAAATTTAAGGGAAGTCTTGCCTGCATAATTAATTACCAAGTTGATGGACTTCAATCATACCCATTTTAAGATGTGTCCGAGAAAACCATTTTATTTTGCGAGGCACTGTGACCTTGACCTGAAGGTGGTCCTCCACAATCATATGAAAAAAAAAATCCCAAAATCTATGAGGTATCTGTACCAAAAGTTTCAAGAAAATCTGGCTTACAGTTTTGAAGAAGTCAAAATGTGAACTACCATTGCAGACCCCATTGACTTACATGGTAGTCAATAGGATTGAATACATTAACCAAAAGAATAAAAAAACAATCAAAAATAAGGGGAGCAAGACCACATGAACATAGTTGATAGATACCCAGCCAATGTATATCCCCACCAAATTGTAGTGAATCTGGTCAATTGTTTTTGAGAGTGAAAATGTGAATGTCATGACCATTGCAATCCCCATTGACTTGCATAGTAATCAACAGGAATGTATACAGTTTGACGTTTCAAGGTCACTCAGGTTTAAAATAAACCATACAAATTGAAAGCCTATAGGTACATGTACTTTCCTGTTAACATTGAATAGTAACATTGTGCCTACCATGTACAATTAAGAAGGTGTAAGCCAGTATGTGAAAATTGCTGAGTCAGCAGAAAAATGCAACAAGGATTTGATCTTGACCTTTGACCTCAAGGTTATGTTATTACATGAGAAAAATGTCCCAGACCCATAGATTATCCGCAAAAAATTAGGAGACACGAGGTCAAGAGGGGACAGAAACATAAGGAAAATAAGAGACACGGCTGAGGTGGAAGAGCGGCAGTGGACGATGGGACTGAACACTATATGTATGCCCCATAGGGTATGCATAATCATACTCAGGGTGTATGTATATATATATATATATATATATATATATATATATATATATATATATATATATATATATATATATATATATATATATATATATATATATATGTATGTATCTCAGAATACAAGAGTGATATTTTAACCTCCCAACTGCGGTTATAATATTCAGACAACTGAAACTCTGTGCTTAACAGAAAAAGCGATTTCACACTAAAATATTCTTTACTGTATATTGCCTCCTCCAAGTGAGCTGCTGTGCTATTATGCCATGAGAAGCTGTGCTGCAGTGGTTCAGGCCTGATCTGTATATATGTCCCCCACTGTGAGGCACTGCCTCACAAACCTTACTTTATATCAATTACATTGTACTTTGGCTATCAGTGATAACATGTCTACGAGAATATTACAGAACTAGACAGTAGCAGAAGTATTGCCTTAGTCGTCACTATTTTTTGAACCAGGTGATTTTTTTAACATTTTTAGCAATGTACATTGTATTAGGGAGAATTACAGAGAGACAGACGGATACCTGAGCGGGGCCATAGCCTTCCTCTTCCTGCATGCGGGACAGACAAGCAAAGTTTTCATTTTTTTGTCTTAACCTGTTACTCACACAAATATAATTTCCGATATATCTTATATTGCTTTCATGTAAATTTCGGTCTTCAAAGAGTGAATCTAAGCACAATCTTGTCTTCTGTTTTCATATGAATATAAATTCAACAATGTAGAGCATACAGTATCATATATCCACAACATAGTTAAAGGTATTCTTAGTTTCCGGTAAGTACAAAGTTACTACAAAAATACATATGTAATAATAAAATACAACAAAAGATAAAAGAAAGAATAAAAATACACTAGATGTGATAGTGGTGCTTGCACCACTGAGGGCACCGGCGTGGTACAGTTTAGGGCAGCAACTATTGCTGCAAGCTAGAAGTTTACCCCTCTAATAAGGTCACATTTCCAGTGCACTTGGGGTGGCCTCAGTAGAAGGAGAATCACTTAAAATCCAGCAACCAGAAGCAATTAAACTTTAAAATTCAATGATTGTGGAGACGCTCAATTTTATACAAGTGGCCGTGTCACTTTGAGAAATGGGTCAAGGTCACTCATGTTCAAACTAGCACTACAATCATGTACAATATAAAACCCACAAATAAAAAAGTTTATAAATTTTTGTGCGGGCACTGAATTTCACAAAAGTGGCTGCGTGACATTGGGAATTGAATCAAGGTCACTCATCTTTAAACTTCACCTTGGTCTGATAGAAAACTATAATGATGTCCAACATGAAAGCCCTAGCTCAAAAACTTCTCAAGTTATCATGTGGAAATCACACTGACACCATATTTACTAATGTGGCTCTGTGCCCTTCAGAATTGGGTCAAGGTCACCCAGCTTCAAACTTGACTTAGCCCTTACAGGGGGATATAATCTTGTGCAATATCAAAGCCCTACCTCAAAAGCTTTTCAATTATCATGCAGACACCAAATTCACTAATGTGGCTCTGTGACCTTGGAAATTAGGTCAAGGTCCCCCAACTTTGAACTTGACCTAACCCTTAAAGAGGACAATAATCCTGCGAAATATGAAAGCCCTAGCTCAAAAACTTCTTAAGTTACTATGCAAACACCAAATTCACTAATGTGGTTCTGTGACCTTGGGAATTAAGTCAAGGTTACCCATCTTTGAACCTATCCTAGCCCTTATAGAGGACTAAATTCTGTGCAATATGAACTAGTATGTTTCACCTATGTACTAACAATGATCGTGAAGTGAGTGTTGAAGGTGACCTTTATAGTCACCCCTACACCCAAGTGATGGAATAAAAGGAGCAAACAATGAATGATGGTGTCTGACAGTAGACAGACTAGAGAAAATCTCTAGGTGGGTTTAAGGTAACTTTACAGTATACGGTATTCTGGACGGACAGACAAACGGAACCTGCGATCACTATAGGGGACTCGCCTTTGGCAGTCCCCTAATAAAATGGAATCACAGATTGCCAGACATATGCCCCACTTGCTGTGTCATTGTGATCGAGATACTTGGTCTCTTGACCTACTTTTAGTGCATAACACACCCATGAGTTCAGATACACATGTGCGTTAAGTTTGATCATTCTAAGTCAAAGGACAACAGTTACAGCCTGGACAGACAGTGTCATGGACAGACAGTGTCATGCACAGACAGCATCATGGACAAACAGCTTCATGGAAAGACAGTGTCATGGACAGATAGAAGTACACATGTGCAGGAAAAGTAATTTACAATATGCCCCTCCTCCACTAGGAGAGGACATAATTAGAGGGCAGACACAACTTTATATGGAAACACCACTTTTCACATAGATACTTGACCTAGTGACCTACTTGTATTACATGCCACACTCTTGTGTAAAGTTACAACTGTATATAATTTTAGTGAAACTAAGTCACATAGCATAAGAATGTGAGGACAACCACAAATGTATTGCAGTTTTATATGACTGTATCACTGTGACCCAGATATATGACCTGTTGACCTAGTTTTGTTACATGACACATGATTAGGGCAAGATACATATTATTTTCATGAAACAAAGTTAAAGATAAAAAGGAATTGTTGCCTGGACATGACATGCAAATTTATATGTCACTATATGACCTAGATACATCCATAGTGTTAGCCACAGGGGGACTCACATGTCGGTTTTTGACACCCAGTTTTAAATTTAGACACCCCAAAATCTTGAGTCTTATACTGAAAAGAATAGGAAGTGGACATGCTGAAATTATGACATCTGGTCAAATTTAGCATTTTGGCCACACACATTTCAAATTGTGGCTAACAGCCTGGACACTTGACCTAGTGACTACTTTTCTCCTTGTCTCCAGATCATATGCACCATTTAAGTTCCATGATTCTAAGCCAAATGGCAATAAGTTACAACCTGGACATGACAGATGATGGAATGCATACATACAGGCATGAATGCAAACATACAGGCATGAATGCATACATACAGGCATGAATGCATACATAAAGGCATGAATGCATACATACAGGCATGAATGCATACATACAGGCATGAATGCATACATACAGGCATGCATGCATACATACAGGCATGCATGCATACATACAGGCATGCATGCACAGAAGAAGTGATTACTATATGCCCTTCCGCCAATAATATTATTATCAATTCAAAGAGAATCAAACTCTTCAAAGATAATCCCCCCCGCCGTATCACTGTGACCCAGAGACTTGACCCAGTAACCTACCTTTTTTGTATGACACACCCTGGAGTCCAAACACACATGTGTGTAAAGTTCCATGATTGTATGTCAAAGGTCAGGCTTCTATATACAGTGTACAGGCCTATCTCAATACAGTGTACAGGCCTATCTCAATACAGTGTAAAGGCCTATCTCAATCTGAACAAGGCTTTAAAATATTTTAAACCACATCTTTTATTCATTTCTTACGCATGAGCCTGACAGTAAATAGTCCACCAAGGCCACCACCCACTGCTATATCCAATTAATCAGAAGTTGTCAACAGGATACTAGCTACACTGGTTACATACAAAATGTACTTATTTTCGTGTGTATAAATTTTCACGGTTTTTTGCATTTCGGGCATTTCACTGAATTTTTAATTTTACTATTTTGAACATAATTCTTATCAAATCAATGCTAAAATACTATTTCACTGTATTTTCATTTTCATGTTTTTGTGCCATCAGCGAAATAACCAGAAGTACAAATACAGGGAAATGAAAGCAATTTCCAGTAGTATCACATAAATAAGGGTAAAAGTCTGACGGCTACCTCTTCCTTGCCCCGTCCCTGTTCTCTCACATTGAGTGCAATCCTATGTGCCTGCTCTTTGGTTGCCAGTAGGTTGACATTGTAGGCAATGAGGAACTTCCTGGCTCCTACCATAGTACCACCCCAACTGGGCACAAAGTCATTGGGTCCATAATCAGGTCTCCACTCCTTCTTTTGCAACTGGAAAAATATAATTGATACAATTAAGTGACTGATATGAAGAACCCATAACTCCATTTAAGAAAAAGAGAAAAAAAAAGTGTGAGGTGACATTCAAAGATATGACACAAATATATATGTGTTCCCCTGTGGATGCCAACAACCGGTCTGAGTGTCCACTTGTGAGGAACAACTTGAAATGTAAAATATTCACAAAGGGTCAACCATCAGAACACTGACAGAAGCCTGATACACATGTACTGTACATGTATGTGGTTTCCTGGTGATGTTCAATTGTATGTGTTCCTGTATCAGCCAAGGACGGTCTTACTTACAATGGCGTAATTGGCCTGTCAATAGCTGAATGCACAAGTCAGGTCCCAATGGTCTTGCCTGATGTCCTGCAAGGATGTGGGTATTTTACAAAGAAATACACTAGGAATATTTACATTTTGCCTAAAAACTGCCCACAAAAACCAGGGATACACTTTTTTATGAAAAATGCTGAAAAGAAAGGTTTTCAGTCACACTTAGTGCTTTAGGTACTTAAATTATGAAATGCCCAGTCAATAGTGGAATACATACTTTATTCAAATTTATCAAAGTTTGCAGGACTTTCTATTGTTCTTCATGTTCTCTCATGCATTTCACGCACATACACTATTTTATCCCATTTTTGATAGAATCCTTGGCTTCTGATTGGTTAATAGCTATGGTACACTCTTTGTATTACCCTTATTTCTGCATTAATTACTGCAAAGGTGAAATACAGCACGATTCCTGAAACTGACTGGGGAATACAGCGGTATTCTCATAACTGGCCGGGGAATACAGCGGTATTCTCGCTGTATCTCCCTATCTGGTTAGTGCATCGATCAGCCACCAGAAGTCTCTGTCATGCCATACAAGCCATGACCTGCTGCTGACGACAACATGATGGCGGACTGTGAAGTGAACTGCAGCAGCAGTGGGTCGAACATGTGTATTTTTTGGGCATGAAATTACATCATCAAAAATGGGATAAAATTGTCATTCACTGTTTTAGTGTGAAATACAGGAAGTATCTCCCCCAAGACAGCTGTATTACCCTCGAATACGCCTCGGGTAATACAGCTGTCTTTGGGGGAGATACTTCCTGTATTTCACACTAAAACAGTGAATAACTAATAGTATGTGCTCCTGTATCAGCCAAGGAGGGTCTTACTTAGCTTGGACGGGCACTTGGTACCAAGGAGGGTCTTACTTAGCTTGGATGTGCACTTGGTACCAAGGAGGGTCTTACTTAGCTTGGATGGGCACTTGGTACCAAGGAGGGTCTTACTTAGCTTGGGTGGGCACTTGGTACCAAGGAGGGTCTTACTTAGCTTGGATGGGCACTTGGTACCAAGGAGGGTCTTACTTAGCTTAGATGGGCACTTGGTACCAAGGAGGGTCTTACTTAGCTTGGATGGGCACTTGGTACCAAGGAGGGTCTTACTTAGCTTGGATGGGCACTTGGTACCAAGGAGGGTCTTACTTAGCTTGGATGGGCACTTGGTACCAAGGAGGGTCTTACTTAGCTTGGGTGGGCACTTGGTACCAAGGAGGGTCTTACTTAGTTTGGATGGGCACTTGGTACCAAGGAGGGTCTTACTTAGCTTGGATGTGCACTTGGTACCAAGGAGGGTCTTACTTAGCTTGGATGGGCACTTGGTACCAAGGAGGGTCTTACTTAGCTTGGATGGGCACTTGGTAGTGTATAATCATATGTAACTTTTTTTACATCTACAGTGCTACGGGACGGACATACCTGTATGCCAGTATTCACCTATTTTGAAGTAAAAATACAATACAAGGTTCTTATAGCCCACACATGCACAGTACTTGATGGATAAAGTTGTGACCCAGATACTTGTAACCTAGTTTTATCATGACACACATTTTTGTCTTCATATGTGGCTGAATGATTTTTGGTCAAACTAAGTCAAACAAGTGCACAGTGATCCAAAGGATTTATGTCCCCCAACACAATATTCTGGCTCTATAGAGATATGCTCCTGGATGGACGGACAGACGGATGGACAGAAGCACAGCTAAAAGCTGTACAATCTTTTAAACAGTGCCAATACACACAGGGATATGTGCCACTTCACAGAGAGGCACCTTCTCTTTTCCATGACCATAGTTCGGGTGCCACTACAAGCAAGCATTCAAAGCATGAGAATACAGAAGAAAGCTATATATACCATGTATACAGCATGTCTGGATGCATAAAAATTGATATGTTCTTGGGCCCTGCGATCTTGAAAATAGGTCAACGTCAAAGACAATACATGGCGCAAATGCCCTTGGTATGATGTATCTCTGGTATAAATTTCATCATTCTATCTCTAAGGGTTCTAGAGACATGCTGCCAGACACACGAAAATGGATAATGTTCTTGGGCCCTGTGACCTGGAAAATAAGT
>OZ026612.1:6897016-6964516 GCA_964020975.1 Hermodice carunculata | reverse complement strand
CACCTGGATTGAAGTTAATCTGGCAGGTGGTTTAATTTTGTAGAAGTAAAAAATGTGAATTACCATTGCAATCCCTGTTGACATATATGTACATTGTAATCAATAGAAAAGTCTGCATTGTCTCACAGCAACTTGAATTGAAAAGTGTGAGAAATGAGGGATCTGGACTATCGCCATCTGGTAAAAATCGTTGTTTGACCCTTCCTTAAGGTACATTAATTTCCATCAAGGTCCAGCACTATCTGAAAGACAGTTTTTTAGAAGGTAGAAGTCATGGTGAGAAATCATCATAGCCACTTCACTGAAGTTTTTGAGATCCAGACTTTTATGTGACTGTAGCCTGAAGGTTGTCATCCCTTAAAAAGAGAAATCTGAACAGCAGCCCAACATGAAATATCAAAACTATATTAATGATAATTTTATTACCCCCCCCCCCCCATGCTGGGGAAATTCACAAAAAAGTACACGGAAATCATACAAAACAACATCTTATACAAGTAAAAGTATCAAAAGTAAAAGTGTGAAATTATAGGGTTTGATGTGAAAAGTTGGGCTTGCCGGGCGTCTTTGTACTAAAATACATAATTTCTGGCCATCTTCAATGAGTCACTTTCAATATGGACATATTCTTATACATAAAAATATGTCAGCATTGAAAAATATAAAGTAAAGAACATTTACAGGGTATGTTTTCAATAGTTAAAAATTTAATGTACCCTGGTCAAAACATAGAGTAGGTATACTTCAAGGAGGGTTCATTTTGACCAGGGTATTAAAGTTTTCACCCGGGTACATTTTGGACTGGAACTCGGGGTTCCTAGAAATGTCCCGAGGCATTTTTGCAGCACTTGGCCAAACAATTTTGCAGGAAAAAAATTATTATAACATTTTGCTCAAAAAATTAAACATTTACAAAAAAAAGAAAAAGCCAAAAATTACTGCCTCATCATCAATTAAACAACCGTGGTTGAGACCATCCCAAGGGACAATCCTTCCAAGTTTGAAGGGAACCCGGCTGGTGGTTTTCAAGAAGTCAAAAATGTGAATTGTGAAGAGGCAAGCAGGCAGATGGACTGACAGACTGACAGACAGATAAAAAACAGATCACCACCCACCCATAACCTGAGCTGACCAACAGACAGATGAATGAGGAATCAGCACACATCCTGTAACCTCAGCTGACTGATAGACAGATGAACAATGAATCAGCACACATCCTGTAACCTCAGCTGACTGACAAGTCTGCTGAGGTAATAAAAACCCATCATTCTAAAAATCCTAAAACATGAACGACAAGTGAAACTTGGATAATTTTGATGACTGTTCATGTTGAAAGCATGCATCAGGTAATGAACTTCTGCAGGGAAACAAGACGACTAATGACAATGACTCAGGCTGCTAGGGCCAGAGCAGCAATTACAACAATATAATACCACTTGATTGCTTGGATTGATTTTTACTTGCAGAAGTTGTCAATATCTTTGACACTACTATGCTTTAAATCTTTATTTTTTTTTTTTTTTTTTTTTTTTTTTTTTTTTTTTTTTTTTTATTGGATACATATATGATATTTCTGTGCATCAAAAGTTCAGGACATAAAATCCTCCCCTTTGGTAGTCATTAAATCAAATAAAAAATCATATCTGATAGAAAGTATCCCATAAATTAAGTTCAAAAATTAGCTTAAGTGCACAAACATCTATAAATCTTTAATGTACATATTCATCATGGCAAGTTTCTTCATTCTAATCATAAATTAGGTCTAATGATCTAAACAGACCTTCTTATGAAAGTTACTCAATTTAATCAACTAAAATGCGCTTTTAAGCCCCTGGGAAATTACAAGCAATGTACAGGAATGAGCCAGTCATGAATGTAATGGCAGAAAAGCACATATGGTGTCGTAAAGTGATGTAACTTTGTACACAAATCTAAAACATATGCCAATTTTTCCTTGTCAACTAGTGGCTTCTGGGAGTGAGAAGTCACTTAATTCTCCTTAAACTCACCAGGCAGCAAAGAGACCAACTGGGGTCAGACACAAGACAACGTCACATGACACAGCACGGGCACAAGATAAGAAACACAAAAATACAGTCTCTGATCCCCAGATTTCCAAATATTAGGACAAAAGCATCATGCTGGGGTATTATACATACAAGAATCAAATTTAGGAGAAAAAAATGTAGACTAAGACTCAAACTTCTCTTTATTTTTCCCTTGTTAAGAGATGTTGGTACATGTACATGTATGTAACATGATCTTAAGAAGCACACATTTTAATTCCTGCTATGTTTGAGGGTGAATCATCATCTTCTAGAGTGAAATTCAAAAGTAATAACTCACTGTAGATCACATGACCTAAACATTGTTACAAGTAAATTGTGACATGCCCGCATCAGTGAACTAATATTTACACAAAATAAAATGTGTGTGAGGAAAGTTAGAATATATGTCACATGACATGGAACAAGTACGACAAATGTTAACAAACATGGCGCCCCACGTAGGCATTGAAAGTAGGCCTAGAGCTTATTTTTTGTGATGAATACCCAATCAGACATGGAATAAACTAGTGTTCAGAGAATGGGTTAACCTCGGCGCCCACAATCTTTTTTTCCTCAGTTCTGAGTTGGTTTTTTTTGAGACTTTGCAGTAGAATACTTTACATACAATTTCCATACTGTTGTCTATGAAATGAAAAGAGCACTTTTGGATGTGTTCTTGGGGCAAGTTCTGGTGAGAGAGACCACCGTACAGTGTGTCACTCAGACAGCCATCAAATAAATACTTCAAAAGTTTCATATCAAGTTTAGAAATAAGAAAGAGAAGCTGGTTTTCAATAGGAATGTGATCCACTATAATGTGCATCTCTAAACAAAATTGGTGAAGCTGCATTGGATTGTTGTTGAGATATTATGGTAACATCTTCTCCTTATACACCACTCAGACGGCCTTGAAAATAAACACTTTAAAGTTTCATAAAAAGTTTATAAATACAAAGAGGAAGCTGGTTTTAAAATAGGAACCTGGTCCATTATATGATGCATCTCTGACAACAATTTGGTAAAGCTGTGATTAGTATTTTTTGAGATATCGTAGTAGCATCATCAGGATTGATGCCACTTAGATGGCCTGCAAATAAAATATATTAAGTTTCATCAAAGGTATAAAAAATAATCAGAGGAAACTGGTATTGAATAGAAACCTGGCACATCATAAGATACATCTCTGACACAAATTTGGTAAAGCTGCTATTAATATTTTTTTAGATATCGCAGTAATGTCATCAGGTTTGATGCCACTCGCACAGCTTTCAAATAAATACATTTAAAGTTTCATAAACAGGTAAAAAAAAGTCAGAAGAAGATGGTTTTAAACAGGAACCTAGTCCATTATGAGATACATCTCTGACAAAAATTTGGTAGACATGCAGTCAATATTCTTTGAGATATTGTGGTAACGTCACGGTTGACACCACTCTGAGGCCTTCAAATAAATACACAAAAAGTTTTAAAATAATCTTAGGAAGCTGGTTTTTGATCAGAACCTGTTCCATCATAAGGTCCTTCTGTGACAAAAAAAAGGTACAGCCACAGCGAATATTTTTTTAAATATCGCAGTGACATCAACAAGACAGACGGATGTCTCCTTTGAAACTCCGAAGCTTCATACACTATTCCCAATACTGACATTGGTATAAACAGGGAAATAGTAATACAATTTTTAGCACCATAACATTTACTAGAGGTGTTATGAAGTAAAGTGTACTATGGTATTAGCTGAAAGCCACCTCTTCCACTGTACTGGATGAAGACTGAAAAGAAAGAAATCCTGGAAAAAGTGATTATGATCATGGTTTTCCGACTTAAGACGGACTAGAGAAAATTCTCTAGGTGGGTTAAGTATACTTTACCCAGGGTACTTTCCCTCTTACCAGTCTAAACACTTTGAGGACTACACTTTTTCATTTCAAGCTCCCTCTTCACACAATTTGACTAATGTTCTTGAGTTAGTGTTGTATTTATTAGGTATTTGGTCATATCTCTGGAAACATTTCAACAGAGTTTTGTGTGGTTGTTGTTTTTTTATAACCTTTGTGTTTTAGTTTATGCAACAAAGTTTTAACCCTATTGACAAAATTGCTAAAAAGTGTGGTGTTTCTAGCAATATGTATCACTTGTGGGATATAAACTCCATATGCTTGTTTCTCTGGAATGTTTCCTGTCAGATCAGGGCAGGAGATAATATCAAATTTGAACTGGTCTCTCTTGTCAAATATTTTTGTTACATACTGGTTGTTCTTTATTTCTATATCCAGATCAAGCAAAGTAGCTTTTGTATCACTTTCATTTTCCAGATTTAATATCAGTTCTTTGGGATATATGGATGGACGGACAATGCAGGGGACGACAATACCCTCCGGCATTTTATGTGTCGAGGGTAAAAAATCTTACTTCGCTGGAGGGCAAGTTACCATTTTTCTCTCACGAGTGATCACTGTTGGTGTGGAAAATCATTCATGACCATTGGTCACTTATGATTTTTGATCCAGCGGCGAAGGCGAGTGAGAAAAAAATGGGAACTTGCTCTCCAACCATGTATAAGATTCAATATATATTGCACAATTATGTCATCACATGTACTATGATATTACAAGTATATATATGTGTGTGTGTGTATATATATATATATATATATATATATATATATATATATATATATATATATATATATATATATATAGAGCCTGACCGAGCATGCATTTTGAAACCGAACCGGGTACTCAGTATATGGTACACATTACCAAGCCCAAACAGGGCACCGCCTGGGTTGGGTATATGCAATTCAAGCATTAAGGACAGGTAAGACACCAAAAATAAGTCCCACTTTAATAAATCCTAGCTCAAAATGTATTTGCGTTAGGATAACATATCATATATGTGTGTAATCATCATACTCCAAAGAATTTACATGTCCCATAGTTGGGTGTCTGTGATGTTAATTGTTGAATAAATATCAATTGAAAGTTGACCGCAAAGCATCCACCACATAAATGTCGATATAAGTCACTAATTATTTGTGACAAAATCATAATTACACTTGCATCTTAATCCTGACATACTGGCAACAAAAAACTATCCTGCGATTTTTTATGTTTGGTTTAGTTTTTCTGTTATCCATCCTCAAAGTTGGACGTTTCAGTTTTCCCTTTGATTTCCAGGATGGTCATTTTCTTCATTTCATAAAAAAAAAGAACAAAGCAAAATATAGAAAATCGCTGAATCGTTTTTGCAGTTCAGACATTACAGAATCAACAACCGTTAAACCGATTAAATTTCGCCCAACCGTTTTCTTGGAATAACCATTTTTAGGTGGGGTTCTCATCTTATTATCCTTTCTGAGAAAACAAGCTTCAAAGGCCTTTGATGTTGATCATTTGCCTCTGAAACAATACCATTTGCTCAAGTTGAGCTGAAATTTGTACAGAACGTAGTAAACATCGTCCCTTAACATTTGGTGAGGTTGTCAATCAATTCTTGGCCAATTACATTGACAAAAGAGCCTTTGAAGTACGGAAAACATTATTCAGCGATCTGTCAAACAGCGACAGTGACAAGCTGGTTTCAAAGCGTGACGTCATGGAGGTGGCCCTTTGGGCCTCGTGACCTCAAGCCTGGCATCGAAAGTTGTGTTACCTTAATTGCTTCCATGGGGCGGCCTACTGCCACTCTTGGTCAGTGGGCGAATGGCGGGTTTGGTCTACTGCCCTCTACCTCTTCATCCCGTTTTTAGGGATAGTGTTTTGTTGTATTTACTCCCATCTGTATACTTTATGGAGTTAGTTTGTTAGACTTGTCTGTACACTTTACTTAGTTAGCTTGTAGTTATTTTCTCAGTGAGTTTCATTTCTCTTTCAAACCTGAGTTTTGTAACGCTATTTTGTGTGTGTGTGTTTGTTTGTTTTTTTTTTCTGTTCACATATATGCTTATTTCGATGTGTTTATTTGTAGTTTTATTTCCTCATCCCTGGGTTTCGATAAAATATTATTATGTATGTGGGCACTGCTGATTGAAGTGCCAGTTTTTTCCCCGCCTGTCTTTGGTGTGCTGGACTACTGGGGTAGTCCATCACAGCACGGCCCTTGAAGGGACATCGTCTGACAATTCCTGCTCCTCTTGAACATTTAAAGTATCCCTTCATTAAAGCGCAAACAAGCAAGATAACTATAAAATAAACCACCATTAAGGCTATGATATGTTAGCATGTTTGCATCTTTCCCCTGCTCACAAACATACTTCCGGCATGCTGCCTGATTTTGCGGTGCCGCCGTGATACCACTCTCCTTTTGCCATGGACCGTTGCTACCTGCAGCCAGGTGACAGGCTGTTAAGTATGACTGACGGGTGGCATTGTTCCTTTTGGCAGCTGAAAACCAAAAGAATGACACATGGACGTTTGGATGACCACATGCCTGTGTGGTTTTTGCCATTTTTCTCATATTTCTACTTTAGTTAAAAGCTTGAAATTTTGACAACTTACAGAAAAGACATTCATCTTGTAAAAAACGTTAATATCTCAAAATCGGCCATGCAAAGGTTTTTGGTGTCTTACCTGTCCTTAAATAAATAAACTTAGACATCTTAGAATGCTCATTTAAAGCTTTATTTCATCTATATTGTCAAGCAACAACTCATTCATTAATATTTTCACTACTATTAGACACAAATATTTGTCTATAAAAAAAAATATTAGCAAATTGCGCTGTGACAAAGCGCTGCGGGACAGCTGTTAATTTCCTCAGTCTGAATTAAGTTCAACAATGAAAGAATCATTATTTCCAGTTAAATTCTATGTTGTTCATTCTTAAGCAAATAAGCGTATCTGCTTTTTTTTTGGGGGGGGGGGTCTAAAGAAACTCTCCTGTCATTAATGGTCAAACCAGTGACACTAAATACTCGCTCGCTTGGTACACTAGGACATGGAACACAGAGACACTACCTTGCTATTTTACACAGTTTGGGGAAACTATTTGCTCCGACATCTGTCCACCAGTCAATTGGATTTATTTTATGGGGAAGCCTTGGTGATCTGACTTGCAAAGTATTGTTTGTTGCATTATTTAAAGTGTATACAAGTATGAAAGTAATCTCAGTGACCTTTTTATTTAACTTTATTGCCAACATCGACCAGTGTTGACTGTGATAACCGAACCTGAACGTTTAGTGACTGTAAGAGCCGAACCCAAGCTGGGCTTCAATCCTGAAACCCAGTAAGCTTGGGTTCCGTTGTTCGTGTTTGGTCAGGCTCTAACATACATACATACATACATATATACATACATACATACATACATACATACATACATACATACATATCCTCATTATAACGACACTCAGATATCTGACATATTCAATATAATACACAATTTTTTATGAGAAAAGGTTCATTTTCTTTGTACATTAAAAATGATTCAAAATGTAGGAAATGAAAGTGCAAATTTCAAATTTTTCCTGGGGGAGCATGCCCCCAGATCCCCTGGCTTTTCTTCATGCCTTCAGCTCTCACCCTCCCACTTTTCAGTAGATGCAGGAGTGAGATCTCCCACTTTTAACATAGGCTAGCTTGGAGGCTCTGAAAACCAAATAAGCAGGGAGTGAGTATCAGAGCTGGTTTACACATGTTTTCCAAACATACACAAAGCATTGTAATATATTTAGGAATTTACATTTGTGTGGTAGAAATTGAGTTATTTCTAGATTGGTGAGTATCATGAAGCTCTGTTGCCTACCAACATTGGATCCAGAGTACAACTGTAGTTCAAAATGAATGCTATTTTTTTGTTTTGTTCCTTTCTTTGATGTTTTCCGCTTCCACTTTCAGTCTCAAGTATAAATGTTGTTTAGTACGTACCATAACATTGGTAAAGCTCCAAATCATGGGAGCGAGTTGTTCATTTGAACGAGGACACCCCTTAGTCGACGTTCACAGGTTTTGCTGCAATGTGTCTGATGCTCCGGCTTCATTCAGACATGCTCAGGTGTCATTGAGACACTGATGAAAAGAAATCAAGGCTGCTGTCAAGAGAAAATGGTATCTTCTAGGCAAGGCAAACATGATAACCCATTGATGTTTGCTTTAGATTTGGCACACATCAGTGGTGGCGGCACGAATGGATACATCAAAGTGCTGCTTTATGAGGAACACTGAGTCCTGAAAAATTCTGACAGAAAAACATTTCCTGTAATATGCATGCAATTGGACTCTAAATTTCAAGATAATCTTTTCTCCCCTGGAAGCCTAATCACTTTGATACTCACATCCTACCACAGCAGGGAGGAAGTGTGGCTGATTGAAGTGAAAGCAGTTAATTAGTGTGAAAAGATAACAATCTCAGTCTCAGCAAAATTAGCATATTGTGATGAGGAGGAGCCATCCATTTTGGGCAATAAGGAAGGCTGCTGTATAAAGAGAGCAAACCAGGAGATGAGTCAGCATGTCTGATTAAAGTGAGGATATTTCTGCCCATAGATAGACAGACAGCAGTGCACACCGCCCATAGGTACACAGAAGTGCACACTGCCCATAGGTACACAGAAGTGCACACCGCCCATAGGTACACAGAAGTGCACACTGCCCATAGGTACACAGAAGTGCACACTGCCCATAGGTACACAGAAGTGCACACTGCCCATAGGTACACAGAAGTGCACACTGCCCATAGGTACACAGAAGTGCATACTGCCAGTAGGAACACAGAAGTGCACACTGCCAGTAGGAACACAGAAGTGCACACTGCCAGTAGGAACACAGAAGTGCACACTGCCCATAGGTAAACAGAAGTGAACACTGCCCATAGGTACACAGAAGTGCACACTGCCCATAGGTAAACAGAAGTGCAAACTGCCAGTAGGAACACAGCAGTGCACACTGCCCATAGGTAAACAGAAGTGCACACTGCCCATAGGTACACAGAAGTGCACACTGCCCATAGGTACACAGAAGTGCATACTGCCTGTAGGTAAACAGAAGTGCACACTGCCCATAGGTACACAGAAGTGCATACTGCCTGTAGGTACACAGAAGTGCACACTGCCCATAGGTACACAGAAGTGCACACTGCCCATAGGTACACAGAAGTGCACACTGCCCATAGGTAAACAGAAGTGCACACTGCCCATAGGTAAACAGAAGTGCACACCGCCCATAGGTACACAGAAGTGCACACTGCCCAGAGGTACACAAAAGTGCACACTGCCCAGAGGTACACAGAAGTGACCACTGCCCATAGGTACACAGAAGTGCATACTGCCCATAGGTACACAGAAGTGCATACTGCCTGTAGGTACACAGAAGTGCATACTGCCCATAGGTACACAGAAGTGCACACTGCCCATAGGTAAACAGAAGTGCACACTGCCCATAGGTAGACAGAAGTGCATACTGCCCACAGGTACACAGAAGTGCACACTGCCCATAGGTAAACAGAAGTGCACACTGCCCAAAGGTACACAGAAGTGCATACTGCCCATAGGTACACAGAAGTGCACACTGCCCATAGGTACACAGAAGTGCACACTGCCCATAGGTACACAGAAGTGCACACTGCCCATAGGTACAACGAACGGCACACTGCCAGTAGGAACACAGAAGTGCACACTGCCCATAGGTACACAGCAGTGCACACTGCCCATAGGTAAACAGAAGTGCACACTGCCCATAGGTACACAGAAGTGCACACTGCCCATAGGTACACAGAAGTGCACACTGCCAGTAGGAACACAGAAGTGCACACTGCCCATAGGTACACAGAAGTGCACACTGCCCATAGGTAAACAGAAGTGCACACTGCCCAGAGGTACACAGAAATGCCCGTTGCCCATAGGTACACAGAAGTGCATACTGCCCATAGGTACACAGAAGTGCACACTGCCCATAGGTAAACAGAAGTGCACACTGCCCAGAGGTACACAGAAGTGCCCACTGCCCATAGGTACACAGAAGTGCATACTGCCCATAGGTACACAGAAGTGCACACTGCCCATAGGTACACAGAAGTGCACACTGCCCATTGGTACACAGAAGTGCATACTGCCTGTAGGTAAACAGAAGTGCATACTGCCCATAGGTACACAGAAGTGCACACTGCCCATAGGTACACAGAAGTGCATACTGCCCGTAGGTACACAGAAGTGCACACTGCCCATAGGTACACAGAAGTGCATACTGCCCACAGGTACACAGAAGTGCACACTGCCCATAGGTACACAGAAGTGCACACTGCCCATAGGTACACAGAAGTGCATACTGCCTGTAGGTAGACAGAAGTGCATACTGCCTGTGGGTAGACAGCAGTGCACACCGCCCATAGGTACACAGAAGTGCACACTGCCCATAGGTACACAGAAGTGCACACTGCCCATAGGTACACAGAAGCGCACACTGCCCATAGGTACACAGAAGTGCATACTGCCCATAGGTACACAGAAGTGCATACTGCCCATAGGTACACAGAAGTGCACACTGCCCATAGGTACACAGAAGTGCATTCTGCCCATAGGTACACAGAAGTGCACACTGCCCATAGGTACACGGAAGTGCATACTGCCTGTAGGTACACAGAAGTGCATACTGTCCATAGGTACACAGAAGTACATACTGTCCATAGGTACACAGAAGTGCACACTGCCCATAGGTACACAGAAGTGCATACTGCCCATAGGTACACAGAAGTGCACACTGCCCATAGGTACACAGAAGTGCATACTGCCTGTAGGTAGACAGCAGTGCATACTGCCCATAGGTACACAGAAGTGCACACTGCCTGTAGGTAGACAGCAGTGCATACTGCCTGTAGGTAGACAGCAGTACATACTGCCTGTGGGTAGACAGCAGTACATACTGCCTGTAGGTAGACAGCAGTGCATACTGCCTGTGGGTAGACAGCAGTACACACTGCCTGTGGGTAGACAGCAGTGCATACTGCCTGTGGGTAGACAGCAGTGCATACTGCCTGTGGGTAGACAGCAGTGCATACTGCCTGTGGGTAGACAGCAGTGCATACTGCCTGTGGGTAGACAGCAGTACATACTGCCTGTGGGTAGACAGCAGTGCATACTGCTTGTAGGTAGACAGCAGTGCATACTGCCTGTGGGTAGACAGCAGTGCACACCTGTAGGTATATATGCCTGGCACCCTGCAAGGAAGTTCCCCAGGCCCAGCATCCATCTGTTGCAGGTGGGGACACCTGGGGGATAAACAAAATCTGTTTCAGTGATTGGCTGGAAATGAATGAAGTATGTGCTGCCACCATGCAGGTAAGACGCATGTATGTGACATGCCTATTCTGCATAACTCTGTCCCCATATCACAACAATCTTAGTTGGTGACATGTAAGTGCCAATGCAGGATTTGCAGCCTCACAGCATATACATGCATTTGGGTAAGTGGTGAGTCCAGGGTACCAGAGTTTGATACACTGTATACTCATCCTATATTACATGTCAGGCTGGACACAGGTAACTTATGCCAGTGAATGAAGACCAACAGCTTTCCTTGACAGGTCACTAATCACCCAACCCATGCCAAGGACAGTCATGACCTGGGCCATCTTGTCTTGGCAGCTAGGTCTCATCTACAATTTACCCTGTTATTTTTACCCCTTGGCTTTATTGGCCTATGGGTATTGTCATTCTCATGTCCATCTGTTACCCTTGCAGATGTGATAACTTTTCAACAAATTGAGCTACCACCACAAAACTCGCAGAGTGGAAGTATCTAACAGAAATCTCAAGTGTTTGACATTCAGGGACCTTGACCTATTTTCAGGGTCACTACAGGGCAAGACATTGGTGGTCAAGGGGTCTAAAGGGCATCTTTCCCTTATGTTTTTTCATTACTGCTGAAATTAGTTCAAAGAACTTGTATATATTTGTTTTGCCCAGACTGTCAATATTACTACTACTACTACTCCTACTAGTACTACTACTATTACTACTACGACTACTACGATTGACTGTCAGGTTCCTTAAGGTAGCGGAGGGGATTGAGCTATAACGGCAAAATCATGACCCAACACAAACTGACTTTTTTCCATTTTCATAAAGTTTGGCATTTTACATTTCATGTCACAAAACATGACTCCCCCAAAAAAGCAAAATTTATGGAATTAAAAGGGGGAAAAACACAAACAGGTTTAGCTTTTGCTGGCTCAAGTGTGTGCATGCATGCCTGTTGACAAACGTGTGCTAAATAATCCACCAAAGTTTGGATAGCAATCAGCAGCTTTCCACAACCCAGTGCCGTTACAACGGCAAACAACCAACTGTAACCATTGAGGTGTGCTGCTAGTAATTCTTGTGTAAACTTGACAAGATCAGGGCTACCACTTAATTGGTTTATTGTGGTGACCGAATAGCCGTGAAAATAATGAACTTGAGGAACTCATGTTTTCCTATTCCAATAGTGATTGGGGGAAAAATGGACAATTATGGGTGCCGATTGTCAAATTGGCATCTGGCAACCAACCTGGGACTCGCAAAGTGAATGAAGGCAGTTTCAACACGGTGGAAGAAAAAATGTTCTTCCTCCATGGTTTCAACCAATATATTAATCACTATTCAGAATCATGGTATTGTAAACATTATAAAGTCAAACAAGCGCATGGTCTGACCCAATTCATGGCCAACTTGCTTTATTGTTTGGTGCCAAAAATAATAGGCCTATAAGCACAAGCATCAAGGAATCCCAACAACACAACTGGATAACTTTGTCTACAGAACAGCCTAAACACACTGCCAACTATAAAAATAGACATTTGGTTTCTGTGATCTGCCTTGTTACCACCCCACCCCAGTCACCAAGGTTTAATTTTATGTCACAACCCATTTCTTGCAGCAGTTCATGTATGAACCAACAGGAGTTATGTATTTCCACAGAATAAAATGATCTATTAGGCCTTATTACATGAAGAGCAAAACTTGAGAAATGGATGGTAATGTATATGGTGCTCTTTATCATGAGGAAGGCCCAACTATATGTGGAGGAACCTGTGAAATAGCTAGGCTTGGCCTATAGGCCCAATTAACACTCCTGACAGCCTTATATCCCTGCACCAAGCCACGGCAATGAAGAATAAACTCCCTCACAATGCACCATTCCTTTTTCAGTTTTATGGGAATTGGCAACTTTCTTGCCTGCAAAACAGACTGACTTTGCATCATTGTTACTAAGTTAGATGGCATTTGAAGTGCATGTTGCACTATCAGGAAGGGGGGGGAAGGGGGGGTTTTGGTACGCTGGTACTGGTAAACTTTTTTCTAGAGTACACAGTACGAAAAATAAAAATCTTTCAAAATTTTGGACAGAACAAAGTAAGTAAAACAAGAGGGCTTCAAGTACGCCAGTACGGTAAATAAAAAACCCCAGTACGACAGTACGGGAAACCCCTTACCGACCCTCTATCAGAACTGTGTAACTCTGACCCCCCCCCATATACTGTATTGCTGGTGTTCAACCTTTTCTTTTTGGCACATTGATATCCATTTGCTTCATATTCTGTTTTCTTCCCTGATAGTGGCATGTCCATTTTGCCCCTTTTTTCCTGTTGATCACAAGCAGACCACGACACTGAAGGGCCAAAGCCCCATCCATGCCATTAATAAACACATCACTCTTTGATCCAAGATAAGGAGAAATGAGTGAGCAACTCCTGTCTGTCAAGCAATCATCTTAATGAAGCAAAACTGTGAAACTGCAAGCCCATATTGTTCAAGCACTGCGATTTAATAAAATATACGTTGCTAGGGTCAAAGTGATCGCACCTTTGCATCATGTGGCTAATCTGCTTTGGAGTCACCTTTGAAGCTGCCACTGTCGTGTGGGAAACCACAGTGACAAGCTTGCAAGTGTGCCTAACTTTGATGTCATTCGGGTAAATAACTGCCCTTTAAGCCAATAAACATCATTTTATGTTCAAAACTGTACATCAGAGATGTTGATGGACATGTCTTTGAAGTATTGCAAGTCAAACTGACCAGGTTTCGAGAACAGTATTGTCATTATGGCCAACATTGTAGGGAAAAAAGGCCTCAAATCTTTCAACACTGATTTCTTGGAATGAAATTTTCTCCTTATCAATGAATTTTGTAGTCAGTGTCAACTGAAAGCTAATTGATCAATCTGCTTATAATGATCGTCTTTTGAAACATAAATCTATTATCTAAGAACTGTATTTTTTATTTTTCTTTAAGATCCCTCATTCAGAGACTTCTGCAGCTCATAAAATGAATTAACCATTGATGTTTAAAATGATGACCAAAGAATTTGATTATTCTGTAAATATGTATTTTGTTTGTACACAGAGAATACGGTTCTTACATATTGGTCTATACTCTAACTTTACACATATAAATCACTTTTTCATCGGTTCTTTTTTATGAAATGCTGACAAAATGTGCTACCTGACACACTCTTGTAAACCAGCTTACAAAATACTTCAAAATTATTGTAACGATATGGAACTTGTTTCCAACAAATCTAGATATCTGTACATAAATAAAATATATGGTTTTGTGGGTGAAATGTGAAACAGTACATCTATGTAAAGTCAAAGTTGCAAAACCATTGTGTGTGGCTCAACCCCCTCTGCCACCTTCATAGACTGCACTTCAAGAGCTAGCTGTGCACCGGTTAGTTCATCATGCAGACACCTTCTGCAATCAAAGACTGAAATAATTTTGTGGAAAACTAGAGAGTAATTCCAAAAAAAGGTGACTTCTAAGCAAATGCTCTTGAAAGAATATTGATCAAGCAATGAATCAATTCTCTCTTTGCCACAATCAACAGCTTTCCTGAGGGTGAGGGGAGCACCTGACACAAAAACCATGCTAAGGAAAGTTGTTGACTTGTGTTATAAGCACGATCTTCATGAGTCTTCCTGAAATATTTTCAGCCAGTATGCGCTACCTGTGATAATATTAAAGTAGTAACATTGACAACACAGACACATTTTGAATGTTTGAAGGCTTAAGTAGCACTTGGCAAACGGTTAAACCATATGACACCAGCAGATTTAAACTCTCTCTCTCTCTCTCTCTCTCTCTCTCTCTCTCTCCCTCCCTCCCTCCCTCCCTCCCTCCCTCTCTCTCTCTCTCTCTCACACACACACACACACACACACACACACACACACACACACACTGTGACAGTAATAGCAGCATTTGATAACTTTGGCATGAATATTATTTCAGGGAAAATAAGTGTTAATTCAATCATTTTATTATGTTTCGACACCTGTAACTGGCATAATGACATGTATAAATTCAAACTTTCAGATCAATAAATCCCATCCATGACATGTGAAGGACTCCCTTTAAGAGAATACAATGAATAAAAACCTACAGTGACTTTGGTAAAAAAAAATCAGGATAAAGTATGCTTTGTATTGATCTAGTCACAATGCCAAGATTTGACTTGCCGCCTTTACATTGCACAATGTTTCTTTCATCTATTGGTGACCTGAGGTCTCTCAAATTGACAGCATCTACTGATTACAAAATACAAGATTTTCGCTACGAAGCAAGTTGCATCCTCTCTGACAAAAGCATTCAACAACATGATGACAACTGTGCACAATGATATACGATTCTATCCTCTGCCTTCATCTGCACGCATCCGCCAATAAATTCAGTTGCTCACATGGCATTAGCTTTATAATAGACATGCTTTTGTGCCAGTGGAAGTTACAGTACTCTCTCATAGAATGATCCAATTAAGTCTGCATTGATCTGGGGATTCTGATCCAATACACACAGTCTTTGAGGGTTTCATTGCCCATGCCTTGTTAATGCAACGCTCTTGTTAATTACATTACTGGAAAAACAAGAGGTGTTCATCAATGGGATATCACTGGTCTGCCGTATTGCTATCATCTTAATGTAGCTAATCAATCAGCCTCTCATTGGACTGCCATCATCTGCCTCCTGCAGTTTGGCTTCATCATCATTAACTCTGCAGCTTTGCTTATAGTTAACCTTGTCATTTCTACATTTTTCCTGGGTTTTTCATTTTTTTCACTTGTTGTTTGATTTTGGTTCTTTTTTTCTGATATTTATAAATAATTTATAATTAAAATATATTTGATTATTAGATTTATCTGCATAAGAGTGAACCACAGAGTGATATACATGTATATGTAATTAATTCTGTCATTACTAATCATGACAAAAGTCAGACTCATCTGAAGCACATGTATTATAAACGGTTCTACATTAAAAAGTCTGATAAACGACCTTTCATTCAAATACTAGGATATCTATTTCTATACATAGACACAAAATCTTCGTTAACAATTTAGAACTAAACTTGAGAGTTCAGTTTCAATCAGCTACTTTTGCAATTTACGAGTTTGGAAACTTTTTAAACAACACATATCTAAAATGCAAGCCGTGCATAAAAGGCATCCAATCTTTATGTGTGCATGCAACACAATGTCAGTAGTAGCCAATCAGATGGCAGCTACTGTATACACTGTATGTCAGTAGTAGCCAATCAGATGGCAGCCACTGTATACACTGTATGTCAGTAGTAGCCAATCAGATGGCAGCCACTGTATACACTATAGGATACAGCAAGGTGCAGGTAGCTGGTGGTAGCCTAATTCTCTTGCCTCATCCACATCTAGTAAGTTGTCATCTGAAATGTTTCTCTTCATAAAGCATTCCCTTGAGAACGTTCTTGGGCATATATTGTGCTCAGTACTTTGTCACAGGAATGCACTTGACAGAACATGTTTTCATCAAGTATTTCTCAACCTATGGTCTTTCTGTACTAATTACCCTAAAAGTTCTTTGGTGTATCCCCTGTCCTATGCACAAGCATGCAATGCCCTGATTGTTCAGTCACGAAAATGGACAATCTGCTGAAAAGCCAAGCAGAACTCTGCTGCTTTATTTTCCTTTCTACATGTTTGAACATTGTGCTGCCTTCCTGTCACAATGACACAAATACAATATATATATTAAGTGTAATGTGATTCATAGTGTTGCCTCCAAAGCAGACCCAAGCTGCATATTTTGTCTACTCTGCTGGACAGCAAACTTTGATATTCATACAGAGTTTACATAGATATAATACATTGGTAACATATGTATTGTCCTGTGTGTCTTGTATAATATACTTACTGTGTGTCTCCATGTTCTGGAGAACCCATGTATTAGTCATCTCGATGTACTATAGGGCTATCCAGACTAAATAAATATGTTTAAACTAAAGACTCTGCCCTTCTTTGACAAGGTCACTGTTTTACTGTTGAAAAAGTGACTCAGTTTCTAATTGGCTGAGCATGGTGGCTGCTACTGGTCTAGGCGATAATGATGAACTTCCTGATTGGTGTCTCAGTCTAGGGGAAGGGTCACAGTATAGTTTTGTCTCCTTTAATATAAATCAAATATACTGTCAGAAGGGCAGACCTAGTGTAGTAACAGGAACTTGTTTTGCTCTGCAGGCAATCCATATTGATACATATTTCAAATGGTCAGCAATATTTTTCCAGCTAGGGGTCACTCTAGTCAGAATGACATCACTCGTTTAAGCCATAAGGCCTACTCATGATGGAAATCAATTTGAAATCACCTATAAATGCAGTGCTTTGGTGATCATTGATTTTTCCTGTTGCCAAGAATTTCATTAATTCAGTGAAACAAAATGTTTAAACACATGTATGCCTATATTGTTTTAACAATGTTAAATGGGCCTATGTTTTAGAGCCTGCAAATTCCACTTTTAAGATGAAGACTAGGGCCAACTAATTGTGAGCTTCATGGCCACTGCGCTCTCTATAATCTAGATGATGCAGGCCTGTGCATGAATTTGTGACATCATGTCACCTGACTGATTTGGCCAGAGTTCAGTTTCATACAAACAAAAGCAGCGTTCTGTTTTCTGATGAAGAATATTACATCTACATGACTTACATGTGGCTAAGCTCACCATAATAATTATTATAACTATGGCTTTAATGGAACGCCACTTATTAAATGGCTCAATTGATGTTTTCCCTTAACCTGCTGACGACAATGTGAAAGCTGTGATAAAATGCCTACATGAAGGTCCCAGAAATTTGACTATATATGTTTTGGGAGTATTCATCCTGTATAATGTCATGGCAAGTTTAGCTACATATAAAGATCCCCCTCACACACTGAATTTGTTGAATGAAGTCTAACTGACATTTGAGAGTACGTGTAATAATTTACAAGTACCCACATAAAAATGCTGTGATTGTGTCAGGTCTTAGGTATGTGACACGTAATACTGAATTACCACTCATACATGTGTATATTCTTGCAAGACCTGTGCTCATTATGATAAATTCATGCATACAAATTTACTTGTATTTTTCTTTAATTCTGCTAGTAAAATGTATATGGCGAAATAAATGTATGTTCAACAGCACTATAGCACAAATCTGGGCCAGAAGTCACCTGGCAAAAATATGCACATTATTCAATTCCTTTTTGATGATTTTTTTGTTTTTTTGTTTTTGTTTTTGTGCTGCATTCTGAGAATATGGTTCACAATTCAAATTATAGTTTCTTTAATAGACACAAAGATGTACACATGTCTTTTGTGTTTTAGAATGCACAGTAGAGTAATGGTTTAGACCCTTTTTTCTTTTTGATTAGGCATTGAGGTAATTTAAAGTAACCAAGTTTTTCCTGTGACTTTCAATTGAAAATTCTTTTTAAAAAAAGTTTTCGTTTAAATATATTTTTCTGCTTCATAAGCATACAAGATAGATCAGCCAAATCCATCAGTGCAACAGCATTTTTGCTGTATTTTTTTCCACACATACTTTCTCTTTTATGTGTCTAAGTTTCTATGTTATATGTTTTACATACATGTATGCTTACTTTTTGTGTTTTACTGGAGCCTTTCAGTCAGCTGCTCTTGTACGTAGGAGCTTCTCACAATCACCGTATATTTGTAGTTTTCAAGTATTCTTGCCACTTGTTTCAGTTACTTTATAGTGTCACATTCCAAGCTTTTCAGTAGCTTCACCTGTTCCAGTACCCTACTACAAATGTAATATTACAGCATATTGCACAAACTCCTGATTTTATATTTGCTATACAAGTACGAACACTGTTTTTATGCCAGCATATTTTTCATTAATTTCAAGCTAATAATTCATATAGTTTATCTTATATCCTGTGTACTAATTGTCATATTATGGACATTATACAAAGCAAAGTTGTCAAGTTGATATATTCTGTGATGTTATTTCCCATGATTTGATTTGATTTGATTTGATTCAGGTAATCATCATAAAATACAAATACACAGAGTAAAAAAAATAAGTGAAATATCTTAGAAAAGGAACTTAGAGTAAAACAAAAAAAAAGGTGAATCATCCAAGCTTTCGTGAAATGATGACTACCTGGGATATATACACAATAAAGTCGTTACGACTTATTTCCATTGTGGTCCCTGGCAGTCCCAAGACTGGGTGGCTCGGAATAGTGAGTTTGGATGAACCAACAAACTATGAATATCACAGATATGCTTATTTTAATATATTTAAATATAAATTGATTAAAACTTATTGTATTATCTGGATAGCATGATATTAGTTAGAAGTTTCTTAACTGCAGGTTTAAAGGTAAGGATTGAGTCCTTGGATTTAATTTCTGAAGGCAACTGATTCCACAGTTTGACAGAAGAATATAGGAAGGATTTCAGTCAAGCCCCCCCCCCCCCCCAACTCCTGGGACCACCAGGGAATCCACACTTGAGCGAGTAAAATGGTTGTGAACGTCATCGGTGTGGACAATATTTTCTTTCATATAATCTGGACTGGTGCCCCTCACTATTTTAAACATGTGTGTCAGTTTATTTTGTTCAACTCTGCTAGAAACATCCAGCCATCCTAGATCGGATATTTGTTCAGCACCAATATGGGATCTTGCCTGCCATTTATTAATAAAACGAATCATTTTGTTTTGACAAACCTGGAATTTCTGTTTTGTTTTCAAGGTCACAGTGCTGTGCCAAGCCGCACACGCGTAGTCAAAGTGAGGTTGGATTAGCGCTGAGCACAGACGTTTCCTTGTTCTTGTGCTCAGCCCCAATCCTTGCCTATACAAAAATTTGAGTTTAGAGGTGATTTTATACAAAACTGATTCTGCATGAAGTTCTCCAGAAACATTCTGGTCCAGTATCATTCCCAGATATTTGACCTTAGAGGATGATTTTATTTCTTGATTATTGCATGTGATTTTGAGAGACGGATTTTTCTTAATTTTAGGTTTTGTGCCAAACAAAATGGATTCCGTTTTGCCCAAATGAAGAGACAGCTTGTTATCGATCAACCATTGGTTTAGGGAGTGAAGTTCAGAAGAAAGAGTATGTTCTATTTCATGAATGGATTTGGCAGGGACTAGTAAGGCTGAGTCATCTGCATAAAGAAGAAGTGTGCAGTTGGCAGCCATGGGCATGTCATTCACATATATTAAGAATAACAGTGGCCTGAGTAAGGAACCTTGTGGCACACCACAAGTGATGTATTTGCTTTAGAAGTAGCACCTTTGTAATAAACAACCTGTGAGCAATCAGATAAATAGGAATGAAACCAAGCTACTGATGCAGTGTTCCAATAATTCATTACAAGATTACAAGATTACAAGATATTTACTGACAACAGGCTTTATAGAGCCTCTAGTGTCAGCTCCTATTAATCAGAGTTGAACGCTTATTGTATATTAGACAGTGCATAATGGGTGGCACGAGCCCCAGTCTTTTCCTGCACATTTATGTCCGGGCTGTACATAACTTCGCTGTCTTTCCACAAAAAGTCTAACTTCTTTTCAAATTGTTTCACAGTATTATCATTTACAACTTCATCAGGCAAATTGTTCTACTGGTCATTGACTCTCAATCCAAAATAATACTTTCTAACATCTAATTTAGACCTCCTCTTAAATATGTTGGATCTATGATCTCTTATTGTAGATTGCTGCAGGGGAAAAAGTCCCTCAGTCACAGTTTGTCGTCAATTCCTTTGATTATCTTATAAGTTTCAATCATGTCACCCCTATACCTTCTATATGCAAGTGTCGGTGGATGTAGTTTTCTCAATCATTCTTCATATGTTAAGTTTGAAAAACCAGGCAAGAGCTTTGTAGCCCTTCGTTGTACATTTTTTATAGGTGTGATTCTATATTGCATTGGCATATTCCAAATGGGGTCTCACTAGTGATTTATATAATAATAAAAAAAATTTTCCGCATCTAGGTACTCCATAGTTCGGCGTATTATTCCTATGATAGAATTGGCTTTATTCACTTTACATGACACATGCTTCTCAAATGACAACTTATTATCTATAATAATTCCTAGGTCCTTTTCTACCTCAGATACTTGAAGTGTATGTCCATCCATTGTGTAGGTCCCGTTTGGTATATCTTTGTTCCCTACTCTCATTGCTTTGCATTTATCCGGATGAAATTTTAATAGAGAGCCATCTGTCCATTCTGACTTTCTGTTTGCATCATTCTGAAGTTTAAGACAATCATTTTCTTCAAAAATACTCCTAAAAATTTTAGTGTCATCTGCAAACAGATATATCTCTGAATTTACCGCATGTATCTGCAAATGTATTGATATATATAACAAAGATGTATTGGTCCTAAAACAGATCCCTGTGGTATTCCACTAAGGACTTCATGCCAATCTGATGCCCTTCCATTTACCATTACTCTTTGTTAACGCTGTTTTAAGAAGTCTTCGATCCAAACTGCTATAAAATCTGGAAATCCATAATATTTGAGCACTGAAATTAGTCTTCTGTGGGGGACTTTATCAAAGGCTTTCATGAAATCACAGTATATGATGTCCACACATCCTCCTTTATCTAAAATCTTAGTCCATTTGTCTTAAACTGTTAAAACTTTCAACACTGTAGATCGCCCAGAAATAAATCCACACTGCTTGCTACTGAATAGTGAGTTCTCCTTCATATAGTTTACAACTGAATCCCTCACTAGGGATTGAAGGACTTTGCAAACAATGTTTGTTAAACTGACAGGTCTGTAATTTCCTGGTGCATGTCTGTCACCTTTTTTCAAAATAGCTGTAATATTCGCTTCCTTCCATGAGGGTGGCACTATTCCAGTTTTTATAGAAGTATTAAAGATATATGTAAGGGGTTCTGCAATATTATGGCTGACTTCCCATAGAATTCTTGGATGTATTACATCTGGTCCTGGAGATTTTGTTACTTTAAGCGTTTGGAGTTGCTTTAGTACCATGTCTTCATTTATAGTTAAGTTGAATTCTCTTGTAATTTCAGGCCTTTGTAGAAGTTCCCAAATTCCATCAGGTTCTCTTGTAAACACTGTTGAGAAAAACCCTGCCAGTGAAAAACATAGCTTAGTTCATCACTGTTTTTCATTACTTATATATGTTCACTTTTTGTAATAGGCAGCCATGTTCTTGTTCCATGTCTGTGGACAACCATCTTTGACAGAGGTTATTATGTCTACCATCCTCCCTACTCTGCAGTATTTATACTGTAACATCTTTATGCTCTACCCTCTTTCTATTTCACTGTCACAAGCTTTTCAGGCACACTCTACCCCCCATGTATCCCAACAAGATGTCAGTGATGTGGACACTCACAAACAGTCTCACTTGGAGGAGTACTTTCTCCTAGTGTGTCTACTTTTGATCCTTTTAGCTGGTCATATCCATACAAACCCTAGCCCAGCAACAACATTTTGTGATACAACTGTATGCCCTATAAATGATCATAGCCTATCACATGTATTAGAAGACAAAGTAACGTCACATGTTTACACATAGGTACTGACATTGCCCTCCACTTCCACATTATGAGAAACTTTGTTCACAGATACTGCCAAGGAGAGCAAGCTCCTACTCTGTCTGGTTCTCATAGCAATAATGCAATTAGACAATTCAAGCAGAGTTGGCCGGGACAGAGCCTTACACGTCTCCTAGGATCTTGTTGCTGTAAGACGGCTGGACCTAGAAATCTCTGGCATTGAACTGCTCTGGTCTGAAATTAAAGTGCCATGCAATAACACTCTCCTCCTTGATACCTGTTATCACTGCCCAGATCTCTTGTGGAATTCTGGGATAAACTGAGACACTTTCAACCTTGCCAAATTATCTGTCCAAAGTACCATGTTAATTGGGGATTTGAATCCTGATTTTCCTACAGTTCCCAGCATTACATTGAGTAATTTTTCTTTTTCCAATGTATTGATACCTCACATTCAGAAACCAACCTGCATAACAAGCAAATTATCCACTTGTTTGGATCAAATTATTTCATATGTTACTAATTACACTGTATGTGAAGGATTGTGCAGTTGCTAAATCAAATTGTGTAATATCTGCTTGATTTATATTCTGACATTCAAACTGGGTGGCCCATAATCAACTCCATCACCACTACAGTGGTCCCTGTCTTGAGAGGTCACTCCAATGAGAGACCACTTGGCTTGAAAGACCACTTTTGTCAGGTCCCTGCTGCTATCTTTTCCATGTTATTGTACCTCTAATAAAAGGTCTGCTGTCTTGAGAGGCCACTTTTGGGCCTGCCCTGGGGTGGCCTCTCAAGACAAGGACTACTGTACCAAGATCAGCCACAAGCAACAGAGCTGGAGTAGAATGCAAAACTAAGTAATTCCTGAAAAGATTCCTGCCAAAGCAACAAAACCTGGTGGAGAACTAGCAAACATTTCCCTAACCAAAACCAGTCGTCGTCTATTCGTTCTCTACTTTTTGAAGACAAACATATCAGACAGCTTGTTGACAGCAACAATCGTTTTTTGTTTTTGTTTTTTTTTTTCTTATGTGTTCTTAGTCAGGGTAACTTTGATACTTCTACAGCACTGTCTTTCCCAGACTTTGATGTAGTGGACAGCAACCTGACAACAGGCTGACAGTAGCCTGACAGCAACCTAAAAACAGCCTGACAGCAGCCTGACAACGGCCTGACTGCAGCCTGTCTGAACAAGTCATTAAGGCAGGTGAACAAGAACAAGAAACCATTGAGGTGACTGCAGCCAGGATGGTGACAGGGTTATGACAGGATCATGACAGGATTATGGCAGGATGGTGACAGGGTTATGACAGGATGGTGACAGGGTTATGACAGGATCATGACAGGGTTATAACAGGATCGTGACAGGGTCATGACAGGATCGTGACAGGATCGTGACAGGGTTATGACAGGATCGTGACAGGGTTATGCAAATGACAGCCCACACAAAACTCCACGAAGAGACAGCCTGGATAACATATTCACCAAGAGGACATAATGCAACAAGTTGATCTTTAATTGTTATTAACATGACCTCCTGCCTATTTACAAGACTGTATTCCTTATATATTCCTTTATCCGAAACACATATACTATTTATCTCACAGACATTTTGATTTACATTTTAAAGATGGGACAGGTATATTCAAGTCTGTCTGCAAGTACAGACTTTCTGTTTTCCTTTGAATACTTTATTCTTTCTTTCTTTCTTTCTTCATTCATTAATTTATTTATTTTCTTGTGAATTTTGTCCTCAGTTTTTCTAGCACACCTTTGGTCCTAAAAGTACCAAACTTGGCATGGTAATTGACCTAGTAGTGGAATGAAGCACCTGCTTTGGAATAGTCACTATGTTGAAAATTATGCAAATTGGGGCCATTTCAAATTCTAAATGTTGAATATCTTAAATATGTTAAACTATTAAAGGTAGAGGTACCATTCCAACTTTAATTGCTAGGTTTGTACTATAGGCCCATCCTATGGACCACAAACAAAAGTTGTAGAATTTTTATTTTTGCAAATTAGTTTATGTGTTGAATATTTTCAAAGCCATTATAGATAGAAGTGTCGTTCAGATATTTGTACTACAGGTAAATACAGATGTTTTTACTACAGGTAAATACAGATGTTTGTACTACAGGTAAATACAGATGTTTGTACTACAGGTAAATGCAGATGTTTGTACTACAGGTAAATACAGATGTTTGTACTACAGGTAAATGCAGATGTTTGTACTACAGGTAAATACAGATGTTTGTACTACAGGTAAATACATTTGTTTGTACTACAGGTAAATTCAATGAACCAGAAGCAAAAGTTGTAGAATTATAATTCATGCTAATTAGAGGCACTTGAAAAGTTTGAATGTTGAATATCTTTAAAACTATTACAGGGATAGGAACCATTCACACTTTGATGATCTTCCCAGGTTTCTGCTATGGGCACATCCAATTGACCACAACTAAATGTATCAGAATTTCAATTCATGCAAATAAGGAGAATACACAAAATTTAAATCTTGAATAGCTTCAAAAATATTACAGGTACAGGTGTCATGACAACTTGAATTGAGAGGTTGCATGGTGACATACAGATATCTGTATGTATGTACCGGCATCCAAAAAAATATGATCCAAAGTTATAGCATTGAAATTTATGCTAATTAGGCAAATTTACACAATTGCAATCTTGAATATTTAACTTCAAAAATGTTATAGAGGTGCCATTCTAAATTTAATGGATCAGTTTGGGAAACAGCTGCATCAAATGAACTGGGAATTTAAGTTGTAGCAGTTTGATTTATGCAAATTAGGCAAATACACAAATTTTACATCTTGGAATAACTTCATAACTATTATGGATAGAGGTGCCATGATTCCAACTTCAGTTTACAGATTTGTGACACAGCTCAATTGTTTATGTCTCTTTTGAACAGTTCAATAAAAACTATTGCTGCAGGAGTAAAGTTAATACTGAATTGGCAATCTTTAAAAGCTTTCTCAGCACACAGACTAATTTGCTTACAAGCATACCAAATTTCTCTAGTTAACAATTTTTTTCATCCCCAGCTCAGCAACTCAACTCTGAAATTTATTGCCACATGACATTCCAAATGCTCCAACACTGCCTCAGTTAAAAAAAAAAAAAAGAAAGATAACTACCAAAAATTCTTCCTAGCAAAAGATAATTTACTGGATTTGTTCTCACTTGAGACATTTCTGGGTTTAAAAAAATCCTGAGCTACTGGTCACTTCTACTTTACCAGGAAATGTGGCCTCTCATGAGACAAATGTCCTATTTGCCTGTCCCCCATGCCAGCCAGACTGTGTATTTGTATCATGTCATAAATGTTCATTACTGCTGTAGTCCTAACTGTGCATACACAGAGGTTGACAGGCCCAGGGGGTGTTCATTGTGGATAATTCAACAGGATCCTGTGATGTCAGACATGTAGGAGGAATAAATGATGACATCCACTCAAATGTTTAGTTTTCTTACTGTTCACAATGTTAACATTATTCAAGTTCTTGATCTTGCTGTTAACCTCTTATTTCACATTTTTTGCTACAATGACATGAAGAAATTCCAGCCTTCAATGACCATTTAATGACTAGAATTTCAAGTCCAATCCTCAACACTTGGTCTAATTCTCTACACTTGGTCCAATCCTCCGTACTTGATCCAATCCTCAACACTTGGTCCAATTCTCTACACTAGGTCCAAACCTCCACACTTGATCCAATCCTCAACACTTGGTCCAATTCTCTACACTTGGTCCAATCCTCCCCACTTGATCCAATCCTCAACACTTGGTCCAATTCTCTGCACTTGGTCCAATCCTCCACACTTTATCCAGTCCTCAACACTTGGTCCAATTCTCTACACTTGGTCTTATCCTGCACACTTGATCCAATCCTCAACACTTGGTCCAATTCTCTGCACTTGGTCCAATCCTCCACACTTGATCCAATCCTCAACACTTGGTCCAATTCTCTGCACTTGGTCCAATCCTCCGCACTTGATCCAATCCTCCACTCTTATTTTCATGCTAGGCCAGGGGTCATGGAGTTAATCCATTTCCACCTTAGAGATGATGGATCAACAATCATCCTGTTTTTAGGCTTCTGTAAACCAAGTGGCAGGAGCAGCATACAGCAAGTTGCTTCCTGCTACTTGGAATTTTAAAAAGTAAAGCAAAATGAGTGACCAAATGAAAACACTTCACAGAAAGCCACAACAGTTTTTTATCTTCATGGTTTTCCTTAGAGCCGCTGGAAACACTATATGTATTAACTGCTGCTTAAGATAGTGGGAGCGGTAGAAGATGTCACAAAAGGTGCACATCAAAATGCAGGTTATGACTACCAGTCAAACCATCAGTCCAGACCGGTTTAGCATGACGTCATGAGGACGCCACGGTTTAGCAAGACGTCATGAGGATGGATTTAGCATGATGTCATGAAGACGGATTCAGCAAGATGTCATGATGACGGGTTTAGCAGGACTTGGTGAGGATGAGAGTGTCTGGTGACAGAGTAAAGCAAACGCTGGCTACTGTAAACACAAAGACAGTTTGTATGGTGCCCTTGAAAGAAGCGATAATGGGCAGAGAACATTGCCACACAGTGGCTGAAGGAATTGCTTGTACTCGAAAGACAAGACATACACAAAAAGCACTTGATGTTTCAAGGGTCAACTTACATACGGAGGGGCTGACCATGTCTTATGTCATAGTAGACAGACAGACAACATGAATTTTTCTATGAAATTCAGTGTGACAGCCAAGAAAAGTCTGTCCTGTTATTCTTTCACAAAATCTTATCACACATTTATTAACCATTCCCCCCTTGAATTTTGACTGAATCAACAGCTATATCCTTGACAAGAGTTGGGCACCCAGTGGTCAATATATACCAAGGAAAGCTATATTAACCTGGGCCGTGTTATCTTGATAGGTCTCGTCTACAATTTCATCAAAATTGTTTTTCATTACTTTTAAGTTAGTCCAAAACATTGAAGCAGGCAACCTTGGACCATGCATGCACCAGCCAGTTTCACCCACTTAGGGAGGGAATGACTTGAGTGTACAGCAGCCAGTTTTAGCCATTTAGGGAGGGAATGACTTGAGTGTACAGCAGGCAGTTTTAGCCATTCAGGGAGGGAATGACTTGATTGTACAGCAGGCAGTTTTAGCCATTCAGGGAGGGAATGACTTGAGTGTACAGTAGGCAGTTTTAGCCATTTAGGGAGGGAATGACTTGAGTGTACAGCAGGCAGTTTTAGCCATTCAGGGAGGGAATGACTTGAGTGTACAGTAGGCAGTTTTAGCCATTTAGGGAGGGAATGACTTGAGTGTACAGCAGCCAGTTTTAGCCATTTAGGGAGGGAATGACTTGAGTGTACAGCAGGCAGTTTTAGCCATTTAGGGAGGGAATGACTTGAGTGCACAGCAGCCAGTTTTAGCCATTTAGGGAGGGAATGACTTGAGTGTACAGCAGGCAGTTTTAGCCATTTAAAGAGGGAATGACTTGAGTGTACAGCAGGCAGTTTTAGCCATTTAGGGAGGGAATGACTTGAGCATACAGCAGCCAGTTTTAGCCATTTAGGGAGGGAATGACTTGAGTGTACAGTAGGCAGTTTTAGCCATTTAGGGAGGGAATGACTTGAGTGTACAGCAGCCAGTTTTAGCCATTTAGGGAGGGAATGACTTGAGTGTACAGCAGGCAGTTTTAGCCATTTAAGGAGGGAATACTTGAGTGTACAGTAGGCAGTTTTAGCCATTTAGGGAGGGAATGACTTGAGTGTACAGTAGGCAGTTTTAGCCATTTAGGGAGAGAATGACTTGAGTGTACAGCAGCCAGTTTTAGCCATTCAGGGAGGGAATGACTTGAGTGTACAGCAGGCAGTTTTAGTCATTTAAGGAGGGAATACTTGAGTGTACAGTAGGCAGTTTTAGCCATTTAGGGAGGGAATGACTTGAGTGTACAGTAGGCAGTTTTAGCCACTTAGGGAGGGAATGACTTGAGTGTACAGTAGGCAGTTTTAGCCACTTAGGGAGGGAATGACTTGAGTGTACAGTAGGCAGTTTTAGCCACTTAGGGAGGGAATGACTTGTGTGTACAGCAGCCAGTTTCTGTCTGTCGTTCTTGTGCTTCTTGGTCATTTTTGATGGAAACAAATCCATGTGTAAAGATGAAGCCAATCCTTCACTTATACAATAATGATTTGTTCATAAACAACCTAAACCCATCCCTAAATCAATATTAATCTTCATCTTGTCCCATTCCTCCTTCCTATATACTCTTAATGTCATCTGATGCCATTTAGAAATTATGCACACGCATATTATATCTTTGTCATGAAGAAAGCCCACCTAGATGGGGTCATACATGTCAAGTGACACATAAATCAATTGGCCAATCAGATGCAGACAGTGCATAAACTGCCTTTATATGTATCTTGTCTTGGGGAGTAACTCGAGAAAACTGATGACCGTATGACGACAATTATGGCCAATCTACCATGAAGAGTTAGGAGTGCATTATTGCACAGGGATTATACCCAGGTATCTCATAGGACTGCAGGCAAAATATTATTAGCTCCAGAGAGGTATAACAATGAATGGCAACTGGAAGTTTAGCTTTGTTGCATCCATGTATCAAGTTAATTTTTAATCATTTGTACAAGTCACAATAATGCCAGGTTACATTATTTAGTAGAATAAAAGTAAAAATGTCTGCAGTAGCAATCTCTGTGAGGACTGAATTCTTCATGTAATGTACAGAAAATGTGGCTTTTAAGACTCCATGATATTGTGGAAAAGATGGGTCACATGGAATGACTCAAGATGATTATTCTATCACAATTTCAAGAAAAAAATATTGAACAACTTAAGACATGGAGGTCAATGAATGGTATGGACCTTTCAATAAGCTATAATGGACAAAGGGAAGACTACAATTGACTCATTTCTTTGACTTTATAATAAAGTGGCTCCTGTCTTAAGGGACCATTGAAAAAGGTGCCTCACGGCATATGAGCCTTTTCAATGGTTGCACACTATGCACTAATACATGAACCATATTAAGGTGGAATGGCCATGCCCCAGTAAAATCAGCCTTCTACCCCTTTTCTGGCCAAATACAGTCAAAATGATTCAGGTAAACATATCATACATACAGGTTTGATTTGCTAGTCAATAAAACATAGCACAAGGGGATGGTTTGGCCCATCACAGCCCCATGTATGGTGTATATTTGGTAAAACAGAGTGGGTGCCAGGCCAAATGTGCCATCCCTGTACCAAACTCTGGCATTGCACAAATATCTAAAACAAAAATGTTGTATTGGATTTAGGATCAAAGGATGTCAGATGCCTTTAAATATATTTGTCATAAATTCGAAGGATTTTAGAATTTCGGAAATAAAAAAATCATAAATTGGATTTGAATGATATAAGATTTTCGGAAATTCTGGAAAAAATGTTATGGGCTTAAGATCATGTAATGTCAGATGACTTAAAACATATTTATAATAAATTTGCAGGATTTTCAAATTTGAGACTACTTACTAAAAAAACAACTTTTTATCATATATTTATATATTTTCTATATTGCAAATACATATTTGTCAGTTGTATTAATGCTTGTGAACCCTTTCACTGAAATGAAATGAAGAAAAACAAGTAGCCGCTGACGCTAGCCATATCCCCCGCCCACAGTAGTCATGGTGGTAAATACACATGATGTACATTGGCATATTATAGTTGGTAAAATGTGAAAGGTTTCTGTTGGTGGCAATATGGAATACATTAAAGAAGGAAAGTAATTAGTCAAAAAATTTCTGCCTATATGCACACCTCCTACCTCTGGTCTACCAACGCTGAAAATCTTAAAGGGTTACCACTTTTAGTTGCAAAGTTATGCTTCACACAAAATTGTATTGTATCTTGAGCTTGCTTAATGAACTTTATTAATTAATTAATCAATGAAAGTAATTAGCCATGCAAAACAGTGCCTATGCACACCTACTACCTAAGGTCTATTAACCATAAAAATGTCAAAGGGTTGGTATTAATAGTTTAGAAAATATGGCCCGGACCAATCTTGAGCTTGCTTAACGAACTTTGTTAATTAATCAATTAATGAAAGCAATTAGCCAAACAAAACAATGCCTATGCACACTTACTACCTAAGGTCTAGCAACCATAAAAAATTCAAAGGGATAGGATTAATAGTTTAGAAGATATCGCCTGGACAAAATTTGTATTGTAGCTTGAGCTTGCTTAATGAACTTTGTTAATTAATTAATTAATGGAAGTAATTAGCCACAGAAAACAATGCCTATGCACACCTACTACCTAAGGTCTACCCACCATAAAAAATTCAAAGGGCTACCATTAATAGTTTAGAAGATATGGCCCGGACAAAGTTTGTCTTGCTTAACGAACTTTGTTAATTAATTAATTAATGCAAGTAATTAGCCACACAAAACAATACCTATGCACACCTACTACCTAAGGTCTACCCACCATAAAAAAAACCAAGAGGTAGCATTAATAATGTAGAAGATATGGGCCGGACAAAATTTGTTTCGGACGGACGGAAGGACGGACGGACACACGGACGGTGCCCATTACCATATCCCCTCCCCCACTTCGTGAGCGGGGGATAAAAATTATGCTACCTAAGATTTTTTTTTCATGTGCAAAAGACAATAACTCTCCCATTTTCTGTTGGAATGTCACTCAGCAGAAACTGGGCCCCATTGACAGTTTTGCACACAGTGTCATTTAGTTCCAGTTCATCCAAGGTGGATGGGAGAAGAGGAGTCTTCCTTCTCCCCTCCTTCTAAACCATTTTTAAGGGTTGTTTCTTGGGGTATAAACCCATGAAATGACTCCAGTATCGTGGCCAATTCTCTGTTGACCAGAGAACCTGTGCCCGGCCTTCCATTTGAGTTCCTGCTGAAGGAATTGAATCTTTGTGGCAGCCTGATCTGGCGCATACGTATGGGCCTTAGGTTCCCCTTTAAGCTCGCCATTAATGGTTGTCAGACCACCATGGCAGTTTCGATCTTCACATCGCCAATATGATGTGACTTTCACATGTTTCTCAAGGTTATGATGATATCCAAGATATGCCAGCTTTGGCTTGTTTTTTGAAGACAAGTAGCGAATCAACCCACTACCGACACTGCCTGAGGTGGGACTGTCACCATCTTCAGGCATGTTCAAACTAACATAGAAAATCGCGGGTTCGTATGACCAGTGAAATTCACAATTGATCTAATTTGTTCAATAAATCTGGTAAAAATACAAGTCATTAAGACAAACAAAGACAAAACAGGTGTGTGTATGGTATTAATCATGTATGATTATGCACAGTCTGGACAGATCGTCGAAACACAATCGGCAACAATCATTTCAAGAACTGTTGGTGACACGCTGATTTATACATGTTTATGCCACCATGTGGGCTTTCGACGAACTGTTGTTTCAACCAAATTAGCATTCAACTATGTGTACTTTCGACAATATGAGCATTCGATTAATGAACATTCAACGAAACAGGATTTGATGATCTGTCTGAAAGCGATTTTAATGAAAGGTATCTTCATGAGGAATTTGAATCTTTTATCCACTATATGTTTAACAGTAATGAGAAAACGACTATAGCCAGGATTAGCACTTTGAGGGTTAACATTATGTCTAGTTTGTAACAAAGTGAATTAGGCCTGGTTTCTAGGCCTATAGATGGCATGTTACATGCTCTCTTTCCAGGCTCTGCCTCCACCCTCTGGCACCATTCTGACCCACTATAATCGTCATCATGTGAATATTGACACAGTAAAAATCATATTTTCCAAGCATGAATATTCACAAAACTATTAATTTTGAAAAAAAAATCAGCTGTTAAGTCTAAATATTTCCTGACAAAACTATGGATCACATACAAGTATTTGCACTGTTTTCAACCATTCACATCATTGCATGTCATTAAACAGTGCACTCCACTTGTTCAGTCTCAGGCTAACTTAATTTCTTCTGGTCCTTCCATCTTTTGACAAATGTGCCTAGCAGATCAGCTTAATGGTCTGCATTGAGAATGCTGCAAACTCTCTCCAGCTATCCAATATTGTCATAAATGACAGGTCATGGAAAAATTGGGTTTATGATCCATGCTTGATCAATATCTAAGTGGGGGGATTCTTCTCTCTCAAGGCTTACAGAAAGAATCTTGCTTCTTTGGCCCTACCGTTCACATGGCCTGTCAGTCAGACCCATTACACATATGTGTCAACTGGCATTAAAATTGAGTGCAGCCCTCACTGTCCGATAGACTGTGAGTTAACATGTGATTAATGTCCTAACAGCGATGTCACTTTAATACATGTTGCAACATTATCCTGCCCTTTAAAAGGCCAACATACTAGCTGATACATCATTGGGTTTCTGTTGACTAGGAAACAGAAACCATAAATATTTATATTTACTCGGACTCTGAACAGAACTCATTAGTCTCTGAGGAATCAGCAAACGATGAAATTGGTCAGGCATTATGGTACATTGTCTGTCCACCTATAGTCAACACTTGCATAGTCTTTCTCTTTCCTGACAAAATATATATGAACCAAGAATATATATGTCATATTATAGTGATATTCCAAATGAAGTCACAAGTTTGCTTAAAACAGCATGAGCAAAACAATACAGTTTGATCATAATCAAAATATATATACTCCCACGATCATGCATATTCACACAGAAATTTAATCGGATAAGAAATTTAGGATTAAAATCAAAAGCAACTTGTTTTGATCCCACATTCCTTAATCCTGGGTGGCATGAACAATGTAAGTGTGAACCAATCTTTTTTATGGCTATTGTACAAAACATATGATTAATATTTCAGGATTATGGCTTAATCTTAATTTGATCCAGATTTTGATCAGCTTAAAAGATAAAGTACTGGATTAAACTAAGAGTAATTTAATAAAATGTTGAAAACAGTGTTAGTACTGTAGCCCAGAACACAGATTGTTTATTCCTGGAAATTTTGATTCATATATTAGGCCAAGGATTAAGTACAGTGGTACCTGCTATTTAAGACCACCCCTACAGCCAACAAAAAGTGGTCTCATACTGCAGGTGGTCTTCAATGGAAGGTATATTTAACATGTAAATACAGCACAGGGTCTTGAAAGAGTGGTCTTAAAAAGACATGCGGTCTTAAATTGGAGGTGGTCTTTAGAGCAGGTACCACTGTAGTTAAGGATCAAAGGCACATCAATTGAATTTCAGGATCAAAGTCAGGATCAGATTAAATTCTTTGTGAATACAGCCACTGAAATAAACTATTATATTCAGATGAAACATTAAGTGTTTGCATGTAGATATATGCCCTTAAAAACATCAATATTAGATTAAGTATACATCGGCTTGCTTTTGCTTTAAAGCACACTAAGCTCGGCGTTTCTTTTTACTGGTGAAAAATTGCCAGAACTTTAAAGTATGTTGAACATGCCCTCATTATGGTAGTGGCATATTTCCATGGTCTGGCACCTGAGGGGACCACAGCAGGTCTGCAGATAATATAGTTAAAAACGAATATCTCCTCATGTAGTATGTAGCATGTAATTAGGCTGCCGTTTGCTCAAATTAGGTCATGGTGACACCAAAATCTAATCAGTCCATGTTGCCAGGTAAGACAAGCATATTGCCAAATTTGAGCAACATACATGGAGGTATTCTGCAGATATCACAGTAACGAGAATGTGCACATCCAGATGGACAGACAACCCGAAAACAAAAAGGGTCCCCCTATAGGGGGGCCCCTTAATTATTCGTATCAAACTTTAATTAATACATGGAGGCATTCTGTAGATATCGCAGTAATGAGAATGTGCACATCCTGAGAGACATCCAGATGGACGGACAACCTGAAAACAGAAAGCGTCCCCCCATGGGCTAGACCCTTAAAAATCAAGAGATACTGCCAACAGCTTCAGAAAGATGCCTATTTCTTCAGCTGCTGACTCCTCCTAACCACAGTAACCCAGGAGACATCAAAGACCTGTAATGACAAGGCTATTATGTTGACAACCACTGCCTGTCCTCATAAACTAATCCATACAACACCAAGTGGCCACAGTATATCACAGCGGATTGGCCAATGTGGCACTTTCTCCCAAAGTGAGACTTACATGTATAAACATAAACTCTGTTCCACTATAACCAATGACAGCTCTTCACATCAAAGCATGGAACAGTGGCAAGAGCAATTTGCATTTGTTTACTCATTTGTTTGGGGGTTATTTTTAACCTTTACGCCAGACATAACAAAATGATGACACCATAAGCCGGTATCTCTTGCCATACATATCACTTAACATAAGTGTTGACAGTGGTTCATTGCTGTGTGTCTTTCGTAGGATCCAACAATGTTATGATCATCCTTACTGTCTTCCCTTCAGCAAATAGCTGCCAAAGGTTGATGGCCCCAATAGACAATACACAGCGTCTTTTGACAACGTGTCTGTGGGCCAGTGACCAGCCAACTTAGCCTGCAGCTTATTACTAAAGCCAAGAGCCATTTAGGGATAAATCATCCACATTGCCATACAGCTGCTTACTTCAAGGTTAAAGCATATTACCCAGCATTAATGCAAAAGTACTTCAGCCAGCAGGGAGAAATAGCAATCTCCTATGACAAGGAAGTGGTGAGCCTTGAGTTAGCCTGACATGACCTCAGGTTTCACCCCTTTTATAAGTGAACAGCAGACTGTATGACATCACATGCATGATTAACCCCTTCACCTACATGACCTCAAGAATTTGTACCTTCTCAACTTTCTTTTACACAGTAGACTAGGTATAAATCTTTACATTTTTTATCTTTGCATTTTGGAGTCCAAAAAATCTGCAAATTCAAATTTTTAAATCAGATGACCAGCATTTAATATGTACAAATGTCACAAAAACACAGGTGAATTTATTCTATATAAATCTCCTTTCAGCAATGCTCCTGCATCATTATTTTGTTAATAGAATTGTAAAGGAAAATAAGAGAGACACCAGGACCAGACAAAGACAACTCTTTGACTTACAGCAGCCAAGCAGTGAATGCCAACTTACTGCAGTACACTTATTATAAACATCAGCTCAGATCAGATTCACCAAGGTGAGAACGGCTCACCAGACTGGATGGGGGGAAAAAACCTGTTTTGGTCCGTATGTAGATTGTATAAGTATAGAGTATTAACCTGATCTGTGTACTGTCTGCTTGGAAACTGACCTAGTACATTTGACTCTAAAACTGGACTTTAAAGCAAAGACAATTATGACATGGGAGTCCACTGGACATTGGAGTCCACTGGCTCTGCTGACAGACATGTACTGGTTCCTACACTGCTGACATACATGTACTGGTTCCTACACTGTTGACATACATGTACTGGTTCCTGCTCTGCTGACATACATGTACTGGTTCCTACACTGTTGACATACATGTACTGGTTCCTACACTGCTGACATACATGTACTGGTTCCTACACTGCTGACATACATGTACTGGTTCCTACACTGCTGACATACATGTACTGGTTCCTACACTGTTGACATACATGTACTGGTTCCTACACTGTTGACAGACATGTACTGGTTCCTACACTGCTGACAGACATGCACTGGTTCCTACACTGCTGACATACATGTACTGGTTCCTACACTGCTGACATACATGTACTGGTTCCTACACTGTTGACAGACATGTACTGGTTCCTACACTGTTGACAGACATGTACTGGTTCCTACACTGCTGACAGACATGTACTGGTTCCTACACTGTTGACATACATGTACTGGTTCCTACACTGTTGACATACATGTACTGGTTCCTACACTGCTGACAGACATGTACTGGTTCCTACACTGCTGACAGACATGTACTGGTTCCTACACTGCTGACATACATGTACTGGTTCCTACACTGTTGACATACATGTACTGGTTCCAAACTGCTGACATACATGTACTGGTTCCTACACTGTTGACATACATGTACTGGTTCCTGCTCTGCTGACATACATGTACTGGTTCCTACACTGTTGACAGACATGTACTGGTTCCTACACTGTTGACATACATGTACTGGTTCCTACACTGTTGACAGACATGTACTGGTTCCTACACTGCTGACAGACATGCACTGGTTCCTACACTGCTGACATACATGTACTGGTTCCTACACTGCTGACATACATGTACTGGTTCCTACACTGTTGACATACATGTACTGGTTCCTGCTCTGCTGACATACATGTACTGGTTCCTACACTGTTGACATACATGTACTGGTTCCTACACTGCTGACATACATGTACTGGTTCCTACACTGCTGACATACATGTACTGGTTCCTACACTGCTGACATACATGTACTGGTTCCTACACTGTTGACATACATGTACTGGTTCCTACACTGTTGACAGACATGTACTGGTTCCTACACTGCTGACAGACATGCACTGGTTCCTACACTGCTGACATACATGTACTGGTTCCTACACTGCTGACATACATGTACTGGTTCCTACACTGTTGACAGACATGTACTGGTTCCTACACTGTTGACAGACATGTACTGGTTCCTACACTGCTGACAGACATGTACTGGTTCCTACACTGTTGACATACATGTACTGGTTCCTACACTGCTGACAGACATGTACTGGTTCCTACACTGCTGACAGACATGTACTGGTTCCTACACTGCTGACATACATGTACTGGTTCCTACACTGTTGACATACATGTACTGGTTCCAAACTGCTGACATACATGTACTGGTTCCTACACTGTTGACATACATGTACTGGTTCCTGCTCTGCTGACATACATGTACTGGTTCCTACACTGTTGACAGACATGTACTGGTTCCTACACTGTTGACATACATGTACTGGTTCCTACACTGCTGACATACATGTACTGGTTCCTGCTCTGTTGACATACATGTACTGGTTCCTACACTGTTGACATACATGTACTGGTTCCTACACTGTTGACATACATGTACTGGTTCCTACACTGCTGACATACATGCACTGGTTCCTACACTGCTGACAGACATGTACTGGTTCCTGCTCTGCTGACATACATGTACTGGTTCCTACACTGCTGACAGACATGTACGGGTTCCTACACTGCTGACAGACATGTACTGGTTCCTACACTGCTGACATACATGTACTGGTTCCTACACTGCTAACATACATGTACTGGTTCCTACACTGTTGACAGACATGTACTGGTTCCTACACTGCTGACATACATGTACTGGTTCCTACACTGCTGACATACATGTACTGGTTCCTGCTCTGCTGACATACATGTACTGGTTCCTACACTGCTGACAGACATGCACTGGTTCCTACACTGTTGACATACATGTACTGGTTCCTACACTGCTGACATACATGTACTGGTTCCTGCTCTGCTGACATACATGTACTGGTTCCTACACTGCTGACATACATGTACTGGTTCCTACACTGCTGACATACATGTACTGGTTCCTGCTCTGCTGACATACATGTACTGGTTCCTGCACTGCTGCACAGACATGAACTCTTTCAGTGCCATGGTCTGGTCTGGGTCAAGAGCTTTCCTTGCTGTGCTTTGGCCACAATGCACCCAAAGCACTGCGGGGAAAGTTGTTGACTTGGACTATTATATTGTAAGTAACTACAGGCATGCTGGTATTTGTTTTACGCGGTTTGACGTTTGTTACAGCTGCAACTTTATTGAATTATTATAAGCACAGAAGCCAAACCAAGTGCAACTTTCACATGACAACGTTCAGCGTGCAAGTCTCTCAGCATTGTCCTCAAGGAGTGCTGTGTGACTTGGAAGCCACAATACAGTAGTTGTTGTACTCACAGACCTGCCTTACTGCCATAACAAAGTCTTCAAGGGCCAGCTATAGGGTCTCTCGTCACAGGTAAATTGACCCTTTGAGTGATTATAGATGGGACATTTAGTAACATTTTATGGAATTATTATCAGCACTTCACTTTCTAATTCTTCACACCAATGCCTGTCATGCCAGTGCAGTTTCCACAGAAACTAAATGAATGCATGGTCAAGGTCAGTGGCTTTATTTGCATACTTTGGGCAGATCAAGTGCACACAGAACAGCTGTTCACTCAGTCTTCTAATCCTGACATTTTATGCATTACATGTAACATGAAAAAACATATGTATAGAATATGGGTTTCTGCAAAATGGTCTCCAGAAGATAGTGTGGTTTCACATAGCAGGGATGTCTAGGACAAGGGATCAGGGTACCACACATAAGCAGGCAAGCTGGCTCCCAGTCTGTCACAATAAAACCTGTCTATTGGGTCTGCTCCAGTTTCATATCATAATAATGTGTGTTGCAACTTGACAGTCGCTTGATGTATTACACCAATTCTGCAGAATGCAAGGTTTGCTCGTTTGCATTAAATTAACCCAATATCACCGTGAAAGGTGAAAGTCTACCCTGGATCAAACTTATTAATCTAAACATGTGCCTTGTTTTTCTTCTAAATTGAATGGAGGAACAGATAATTTGTGCAAAAGCTCTTTCCCCAGATTGACTTTCAATTATGACTGATGAGAGCGATGGGAATTGCAAATCATTTTTGTTTTTTCTTTTTTTCAAATCCAGGCTGTCTCAATCATCTGTCTCCTGATTATAATTTGCAATCCCTTTGTTACAGTATTTAAGAAATCCTAGCCAGAGTGGATGGAAGACTCAGTGTCTTAATGGCAGCCACAGCTGGGGACACCGACTGTCAATGTTAAGGTGTCAGAATGCATTAAATACATACATGTACATGTGCATTAGACCAGAGTCTCCCCACATTACAGTCAAACCTGATTCAACACCAACAAATGATATCAAGTTGCTGCAATGCTTATAATTCTATGCAGTGCTGTGACACGTACAGGACACTGGTGTGCAGTCTACACAGTGAAAGCTGTCATCAAAAACCACCTGCAGGGATGTCCAAATTGCAGTCTATGAAGACAGGTGGTCTATCCAAGGAGGTACATGTATAAATCCATGTAACATAAAAAGTATGTCATGAAGATTTTCAGATGTGTTCTCATCAGGGTGGTCAAACTGGTACACTGCAGTGTACTGCTATGTACTGAACAGCCAGAATTAGGAAAGACGCATGTATGCTGAGAGACCTGTATGTCCTTGCTTTAAGTTTTGATAAAACCTATCAGGAGTTTCCTGCATATTTGTTAACATCTCTGTCAGAGTAAATATGCTAGTCAAGAACTTTCTTTTCAGAGTGTAGTACATGTTTTGACAGACCACTCCAATAAAGACCATCTGTCTCTTGGACCACATTTCCTTGGCCCCTAATACTGTATCACTCTAGGATCACATTTCCCTGGCCCTTATACTGTATCTCTCTAAGATCACATTTCCCTGGCCCCTTATACTGTATCTCTCTAGGATCACATTCCCCTGGCCCCTTACACTGTATCTCTCTAGGATCAAATTTCCCTGGCCCCTCATACTGTATCTCTCTAGGATCAAATTTCCCTGGCCCCTTATACTGTATCTCTCTAAGATCACATTTCCCTGGCCCCTTATACTGTATCTCTCTAAGATCACATTTCCCTGGCCCCTTATACTGTATCTCTCTAGGATCACATTTCCTTGACCCCTTATACTGTATCTCTCTTGGACCACATTTCCCTGGCCCCTTACTGTATCTCTCTCAGACCACATTTCCCAGGCCCCTTACACTGTATCTCTCTAGGACCACATTTCCCAGACCTCTTATACTGTATCTCCCCCATGTTATTTGACCTCCATTGAGAGGCCATCTGCTCTAACTGTGACCACTTTTTGGCCCAACCTTGGAGTGGTCTTTTAAAGCCGGGCCATGTACTGACCATTTATGGTGTGAAAATATCCCCAGGATTGTTGTGGGCAGCTAAACTAAGTACAACACTACTTGACAAGCAAAAATCATGTCACCCTTTTGTGTGGGAGTGGTTCGTTCTGGCTTCTGTTGCTCACCTATTAACTTTTGTGTGGCTGCTGTTTGGGAGGGGGGGTGTTTGTTTTTTGTTTTTTGTTTTTTTTTAAACAAAATACATTTAAATCAAATGGCTGTTATTGCTTGTGGCTGTATGCCTTTGGATGAGATATGCTTATTGAGAAACAAATTTCTAATACAGAGGCTCCTGTGTTCAGAGAGCAGCATGTAGTGGTCTGTGGGGTGGTCATATGAGCCATGGTTGACTGTACACTGTGTTACATGCTGTGTGCAGGTGTTCCACCAACTTAATACTCTTTATATATGTGTCCAGTCCACACTGTCACCTCTCAACACCTCACAGGAAAGCAAGCAGCACACAGATACTGCTCTCACGGGGAAGGTTTTATTTTGAACTCTAAGCAAAAAGTATGAATAGTACTAATGATCTTGAAACAATTAAGCGGTCTGTGGAGGCGTATGGTCCCAGATTGGTGCAGTCTGTCATCACAGGCACCACTGTACTGATAATAATCAGCACAGCTTTCAATTGTAGTTGTTTTCATCTGTGAAATAAAGATCGTCCACCCATAGGAATATATGACTTAAACCATGAAAAGAAAATTTTAAAAAAAAGAAAAAGAGGTGAGGGTGAACAATTTTTTTAACAAAAATTCGCACAAAGGCTTTCATGGTCACCTCCTTGTATAGTTAGCAAACTTAGACATACCTTCAATGCAAAGCTTTGACTGGAGAGTCTGCCAGGAAAAAAAAAAATGCTGCCATTTGCTCAAATTAGGTCATGGTGACACCAAAATTTAATAATTTCATCTTGGCATGTACTAGATAAGCATACATGAATTTGAGAAAAATACATTGGAACATTCTGGAGATATTGCAGCATCGAGCCCTAACAGAATGTAATTAAGTGGCCTTTTGCTCAATTAGGATCACTGTAGAAAACTGAAACAGAATCCCACAATGACTCATAATGAACGCATCGATCGGGTGCTTCAGAACATGGTACAAGATGCTAGCATCTCAAAAACCACATATGAGTTCTTACATATTAAAGAACCCAGAGTGCCATGTTTCTATTTACTCCTGAAAATACACAAAGGTATAGTCCTCCCACCAGCACGACCCATACTTAGTGCCAATGAATGTCCCACACAGCGAATATCGGGACTTGTTGACTTTTTCCTACGCCCACAATGGTACCTAAAATTCCCAGTTACATCAAAGATAAATCTGACTTTATCAACAAGATAGAGTCTCTTCCCCCACTACCAGAAAATGCCATTATGGTCACTTTAGATGTAAACTCACTGTATACCAATATACCTATAGAGGAAGGGCTCAGAAGCGCAACCAGAGGCCTGTTACACACCAGGGAACGATCGGAAAAACCCAGCGCAACTGAACTTATCCAGCTGTTAAGACTCGTTCTTCAGTGCAACAACTTTGAGTTCAAGGGAGAACATTATCTCCAGATAAGCGGCACAGCTATGGGCACTAAAGTTGCCCCGTCCTTTGCTAACATATTCATGTCAGAATTGGAAGAAAACAAACTACTGAAATTTCCACTACAACCACTGTTGTGGAAACGTTTCATTGACGACATTTTTTGCATCTGGACCTTTCGGGCGCAACATTTGTCAGATTTTGTGACACACCTGAATGAATGTCATCCCACCATTAAATCTTCTGTAGAACACTCAACTACAGAAATCACCTTCCTTGACACTGTAGTCAAGTTCGGTGAAGACAGGACGGCATACACCTCCTTACACACTAAACCTACAGATGCACACACGTACCTGCATTATAGATCAGCCCACCCAAAACACTGCAAGTAAGGGGGTCCATACAGCCAGTTATTAAGGGTGAATATGCACACAACAGGAAGACTTTGAGAGAAATGCTCAAAAAATTCTGAACTTCTACACACTGTGGGAATACCCCCCCCCCCCCGACAAATTACAGGGGACTTCAGACAAATTTAAGTCCGCCTCCTTGACAGGACAACCCTCCTGTCCCATTCCCGGCCATCCGATCAGGAAATAGACAAGTTATTCCTTATGACAGATTATCATCCAGCCCTACCCCCTTTGACACAGATAGTTCAAAGGAACTGGAACATTATAAGAGCAGACAGATGTGCACCAGTGCTGGAAAACAAAAAGTGGTACTAGGTGTAAGAAGAGACAGAAATCTGAAAGATATCCTGACCCACTGAGATTAAAATATCCACCACAGACACACAACCACACCACCACACCATCAGTGTCTGGTGTGCTGACAAGGAATCCATGCAATACCTGTAACTGCAGATATTGCCCAAAGATGGATACCAGGGGTAAAGTCACCAGTACGCACACTGGACGTACATATGACACCCCTATAGGAGGTACATGCAAGAATAACAACTTAATCTACCTCCTCACATGTCAGGTGTGCCACAAACAATATGTCAGCCAAACAAAGAGGGACCTCATGGATAGAATGCAGGAGCATTTCTATTACAGTGAAAACTCGTTATAATGACACCATCTGTTCCCTAAGAAATGTGTCGGATAACTGAATATGTCATATAACTGAGTCAAATAACAAAGAAAACATACCATTTCCCATGAAAATCTGTGTCATTATAGTAAATATGTTGGATATCTGAGTGTCGTTATAATGAGGTTTCACTGTACATCACAAGAAAGGACCCCACACAGCCCCTTGGTAGACACTTTTCTCCACCAAATCACGATACTCCAGAGGTCAGCATTCAGATTCTGGAGTATATCACTATACCTGCATCTCTGAGCAAGACACTGAATCTCAGACTTGCCAGAGAAATCCATTGGATCCACCAATTGTGTACTACAGAACCGTTTGGCCTCAATGTTATGGGCAGATAAACTCCTTGTCAAGTGTTATGCTAAAATTTTATGTTCCAGTTTATCTGCCCATCAACAACTAATGCACACTCAGGAAACACCTATTTCCTGAGCTAACGAACTTGCCAGAGAAAACCATTGGATCCACCAATTGTGTACTAATGAACTGGTATGATCTTTCTATTAAGAGATAACAGGCTACTACACAGTCACCTGATGCTCTCAATTACAGACAACCACAGGTCATCCAGGTGAAAAAACTGTCACAGATGTGACAGTGGTTCCACCTATTGAGCATTGCTATAAATAGGGCCAGTACTATGTGGCGTCAATCCCGACAGGCATAGTACGACAGGCATAATACACGTCCAGACGTAAAATACTGCACGTCACAATACACACAGTAACATTATAGTTACGTATCTTACACCCTGTTATATAAGCATGCCCCACAAGCTGTTAGACCAGTCTCTGATGAGCTGCATAGTCAGCGAAACCGGTCAGACTATTATCTTATAATATAGCAAACGAGCCAACCGCCATTAGGCCTGGTCCTTGTTTTGCCTTTATCAAATTAGGTCATGGTGACACCAAAATCTAATCAGTTCATCTTGCCATGTAAGATAAGCATATTGCCAAATTTGAGCAAAATACATGGATCGAGGCATTCTGCAGATATCACGGCAAGAAGGATGTGCACGTCCGGACAGATGGACGGAAATCAGGGATGGACATCTGGACGGACGAACAACTAGAAAACATAAAGAGTGTCTCCATGGGGGCGGACCCTTAAAAAATGTATATACAGTAAAACTTGTGTTTAGTGGGCGCCCTTGGGACCTGGCAAAAGTGCCCACTTAAGACAGGTGCCCACTTAGTGCAGCTCCATTAACATGGGAAGTATAGGGAACTCAGCCAGGCAACAGTGCCCACTTAGTGGAGGTGCCCACTCGGACAGGTTTTACTGTACAAACATACATACATAAATGCACACACATACAAACATATATATATATATATATATATATATATTTGAAGCAACACAAGGTACTCTCCCTACAGATTTCATTTACTGTCCTCATTTCATCAAAATATTTTCTCTTGAGGACACATATGAGCAACTGCATTGAAGATGTCCACATTAGATGTCTGGATACCTTGGAAATGCGCCTTTGCTGAGGGAAAGGCTTGTGATCATTCTGACAACATGCAGAGCATCACACGTCCAACTGAACCTCAAATCTGGAGCATAGATGCATGTGACTATAATGCTGCCCCAAACAGTGGCTATATCTGGGCAGACATCTGAATGCTTTTACTTTTAATAAAAATGATTTACTCTCCAGCAGCAATTTCTGTTTTCATTTAATACTCAATACAATCGGTTCATTAATAATTCATCCTCTACGCTTCAAATCCTGATGACGTACATGTAACAGTGAAGCTGTTAGAGACTTTGTGCACACAATATGGGTGTCCCACCTTGTCTAGCAGGCCTTCGTACTCTCCAGAGCGGATCTGTGGCACAGTCTTGCGGTGATCCTCAGTGGCGGCCTCTCCATACAGGTACACTGCATAATAAACAAGTACACAATTTTAGTTAATCTGTTTTTTTTTAATGCTGAATTTACCGAAATACAGTAAACCTGTCTTGAAAGACCACCCCTAGTAATGACCATGATGTGGCCTCCCAAGACAGGTGGTCTCTCACAACAGGTATAGAGAATAGCAGAGCTATGAAGCCCAGCCTCTGAACATAGATGGTCTGTCCATTGAGCAGCCTCTCAAGCCTGTGACCACCACAGTCACATCTTATTTAAAACCCACCATGAACCCTCAGGAAAAAACTTGTGCCTCTCAAGACCCTCATTGTGCATATTTACCTCCAAAGCAGACCCAAGCTGCATATTTTATCTACTCCGCTGGGCAAGTGTACTAACATGGAACTTGGTTTGCTTTGCAGGCAATGTGCATTTTCCCTGAAATACTCTTTTTAAATTTCTCTGTAATTTAAAATCGCCTGCCATATATATGAGACCTTTTTGGCACATAATGCCGGTCTTATATAGCAGGTAATATTATAGTTGTTGAATTTGTTGCTCTTTAAATTGTCTGCTACTAAACACTATAGGCTAGCCTTGATTCACACACACTGCTGTACATGTACCTGGCCAGACAATTAATACGGGGGGGGGGGGGGGGGTAGGTCCCTGGAATGTTGTTATTATAATTTTGCTCTAGTACAAGGTACGGAAAATACGAAAATGTACAAATAATCGTCCGTACCAAGTACAGCAAATAAAAATACCCAGTACACTAGTAAGGAAAATCCCTTACCCTCCCCCCCCCCCCATAAGGTCACAGCAACCCACAGATGCATGACATTCATTCAGTTGTGTAGGTGCTGCATCAATTGGTTGATATGATTAAAGGGCAGTAAGGTCAGATACTGGTATCAAACAGGACAGAACATGGTCCTGCTGACAGACCAGTAATATACAGGTAGAGAAAAGTAACTGCTCAAAAAGCCATACTTATGTCCTACAAATATATATTGAGCTCCATATAAGAGGCAGTTGTCATATTTGTTTGCAATGAGTATATTCCTCTATTCCCACAGATGTTAATGCACTGCCTAGTGAAAAAGTCAGAAATTTTCATTGGAAATTAATATGAAGTCCCGTATTGAATACGATATAAATGTATTGCTGCTATATTTGATCAAGATCCACTTTGGTTAAACTGAACAACTTGCCCCCCTCAAGCAACTTTTCTGCTCGGGGAAAACTTATCCTAGCATAACTTTTCTTCTTTTTTTTTTGGGGGGGGGGCAGGAATCCATGGGGAAAGCTGTCCTAGGACACCAGTATTTTGAAGCACACAGACTCGTCCCCCCTTTGCGACACAATGACAGGGGCAGACCAAAAGTGGTCACTGATGGTCTTTCAATACTGATCAACATGGAAAGGTTAGCAGTAGAGACCCAAGAAATATGGTCTTAAAAGACAGGTGGTCTCTCAAAGGAGGAACTAATGTACATGTGTCATGGTAACAACTGCATCTGAAAAGATATCTGGACAGAACTGAAAAATACCATAACTTCTGAAGATGGTGTATTATGGTCTGCACAAAGCAAAACACCGCGGAAACAGGCAGAACAACTAACCTGACACACAGTCCGTGTATATGTGGTACATATATTTTATAATCAATATTCACCTGCTTATGTCTGCAACATCAGTACAACAGCAGGCAAAATGAAAATTATAAAACAAAAAAAACTTGCAAAGCCAGTCTCCTGTATGTACCTGTTAAACAGCTATACAGTATGTTGATAACGTTAAGTCTGTGACACATCCGAACTCCGGATCCCTATTTTACTGTGACACTTCCCGTTATCTGTTTGTTTACATTGACAACGTGATGAACGAAACCCGGAAGTAAACACGTTAAGTGACACCAGTGTGTCTGTGTTGATTATCTGCCTATTAGCGGTTACCCAATGATCAGTTCAAGTAATCAAGCCTAGCTTAACACAGAGCATGTTAACACAGTGGCCCTGTCTTCAGAGACCACACCTGTTTTGAAAGACCACCTTTTCAGATTACAGACAGCGTTTAGTCCATTTCATCTTATTCACCACTAGTACAATGTAACCACCCATGATGGGCCACCTGCTTTCACACCCACAATGTGGTCCTATGTAAGGTGACCTTCTGAGACAGGTCCCTCTCTGTGGTCAACTGCACAACATATCAAATTCTCACCTATTTTTCAGGTAAATTCACCTTGAGACATCCATGTCCACAGGTAGATTACATACTTTTTTTCTTCCTATGTAACACTCAAAAACCTAGTCTGTGATGGAGCTATCACACAAACAGATCGCATTCAAATATAGAATCTGTCTGTGGCTTCCAAGACAGAGATATGACAAAAAGTGATAGGATTTCTGCTGGATCATACCTTAAGTGGTTGCAATGAATGCGATGTTGTAAATGACTGTCTCTTGACCCAGCTGTCTGGAAAGTGAGATCAGGTCCCTGGTGAGATCGCCAGTTTATAGATACTCAATTGACAAGCCAACATTGGGCCTAAATATTAGGTCTGTAGAAAGCTGCATGGTTTCTGTATCTATATATCTATGTGGCAGACAGTCAATTGTATGGCCCTACATTCAGGCTGTGGATTTTTTCAGCACCAAAGAGACCTTCATGCATCACCATGACCCGTGTGAAGCAAAGTGATCAGAATGAGGAGCATCCCATAAGTTTCAGTAACTGACTTGCGAAAACCATTTTATGCAGGTGATACAAAGTTGTACACAAAACAAATCCCCAGAGGCCTGCATTTTAAAGGTTTGTACCAATTAATATAACATTTAAGTACAGGGTCAATGACCATCATCTGGTTGGCATGAAAAGTACATATATCTTCTATAGGCATCACCGTTATTTTGCTAGCTCCTGATGAGACGTAGATAGCATCAAAACTAGGCAGACCATTGCAAAGCCCCCTGCATCAATAATCACCACTTGTTTTCATACCAGCTGCAAAGCCCCCTACATCAATGTTTTCTGGTTTTCACTTTTGCTACATTCTGTATATTATCATCATTACGGTGACTACTGGAATTAACACAAAGTATCACAGAGTTGGACCAGATGTGTTGGATGGAATTAAGGTCCACGTATTCATTCCTTGTTTTACTATGGGCAAACTTTTTTATTATAAGGTTTTCATTCTGAGTTGGGGCCCTGTTCCCATGGCACTGATGTACAACCTACATAGTTCTGGATGTCAACCAAACTCTTATCTTGAACAGTTTACATTTATTTTTGAAAAGTATAATATCTGACTAGTTGACATTATACTATATATATTTTACTTTTTCTTAACTATATACAAGTGATTCCTTCTACTTTCATCTGCCCTTCATGCTTTTAAAACTTATATTAGAGCCAAGAGACCACTGACTTCCTTGTCATTTTACATACACAAGCCATCACACAGTCCCTGCATTGAGGCAACTTATCACACAGTCCCTGTATTGAGACAGCTTATCACACAGTCCCTGCATTGGGGCAACTTATCACACAGTCCCTGCATTGAGGCAACTTATCACACAGTCCCTGTATTGAGGCAACTTATCACACAGTCCCCGCATTGGGGCAACTTATCACACAGTCCCTGCATTGAGACAGCTTATCACACAGTCCCTGCATTTAGGGGCAACTTATCACACAGTCCCCGCATTGGGGCAACTTATCACACAGTCCCTGCATTGAGGCAACTTATCACACAGTCCCCGCATTGGGGCAACTTATCACACAGTCCCTGTATTGGGGCAACTTATCACACAGTCCCCGCATTGGGGCAACTTATCACACAGTCCCTGCATTGAGGCAACTTATCACACAGTCCCCGCATTGGGGCAACTTATCACACAGTCCCTGTATTGGGGCAACTTATCACACAGTCCCTGCATTGAGGCAATTTATCACACAGTCCCTGCATTGAGGCAACTTATCACACAGTCCCTGCATTGAGGCAACTTATCACACAGTCCCTGCATTGAGGCAACCTATCCTTGTAGCATTCCCCTGGTGAAGTTCTCCAATGCATTTTGGGGATGCAGTGGCCAAAAAAGTGGCCACATACAGCAGGTAATCTGCCAATGCCACTAAATTAATCAAGAAATTGACTTTTGTAGCCAAGAAAATGTGGCCACAAAGAGCAGGTGACCTGTCAGGACAGTACAGCTGGCACCACTTACACTGTATTAACAATGCTGGCAAATTAACCTGTATAAACAATGCTGGCAAATTACACACTGTTTAAGAAATGCTGGCAAATTACACTGTATAAACAATGCTGGCAAATTACACTGTATAAAAGATGCTGGCAAATTACACTGTATAAACAATGCTGGTAAACTACACTGTATAAACAATGCTGGCAAATTAACCAACCCCACGGCACACATCTGCCTGACAAGATCTTTAAGGCTTAATTCCAAAAGTACAAAGGTTCAGCTGAGGGAATTACAGTTTTGCATCCACCATGCAGCCAGGCACCATGAAAAAATTTGACCTAAATGTCATGAGATTTAGCACCCACTGCCTCCTGCACTGAAGTATTCACTTACTGCATCCTGCACTGAAGTATTCACTTAATACTGCACCCTGCACTGAAGTATTCACTTACTGAACCCTGCACTGAAGTATTCACTTAATACTGCACCCTGCACTGAAGTATTCACTTACTGCACCCTGCACTGAAGTATTCACTTAATACTGCACCCTGCACTGAAGTATTCACTTACTGCACCCTGCACTGAAGTATTCACTTACTGCACCCTGCACTGAAGTATTCACTTACTGCACCCTGCACTGAAGTATTCACTTACTGAACCCTGCACTGAAGTATTCACTTAATACTGCACCCTGCACTGAAGTATTCACTTACTGCACCCTGCACTGAAGTATTCACTTACTGAACCCTGCACTGAAGTATTCACTTACTGCACCCTGCACTGAAGTATTCACTTACTGCCTCCTGCACTGAAGTATTCACTTACTGCACCCTGCACTGAAGTATTCACTTACTGCCTCCTGCACTGAAGTATTCACTTAATACTGCACCCTGCACTGAAGTATTCACTTACTGCCTCCTGCACTGAAGTATTCACTTACTGCACCCTGCACTGAAGTATTCACTTACTGCCTCCTGCACTGAAGCATTCACTTAATACTGCCTCCTGCACTGAAGTATTCACTTACTGCACCCTGCACTGAAGTATTCACTCACTGCCTCCTGCACTGAAGTATTCACTCACTGCACCCTGCACTGAAGTATTCACTCACTGCACCCTGCACTGAAGTATTCACTTACTGCACCCTGCACTGAAGTATTCACTTACTGCACCCTGCACTGAAGTATTCACTTACTGCCTCCTGCACTGAAGTACTCACTTACTGCATCCTGCATTGAAGTATTCACTTACTGAAGTATTCACTTAATACTGCACCCTGCATTGAAGTATTCATTTACTGCATCCTGCACTGAAGTATTCACTTACTGAAGTATTCACTTTTCCTGCTTGATTCAAACCTGACTAACTTCTTAAATGTATAGTCCAGACAGAAACACAAATGTTCTTTCCACTGATGGATCACTCCCCCCTACATTGTATATTATCATATACATTGTATGTCTAAATGAAATGCTTCTTACGTACAGTCTAAATCTTTGTCCATGTCTACCATGTGTATAGCTGGAATATTGGCACAACGTCTTTTGTGGAATCAGGAAATCTGGAGTTAATGACTTACAGACATGTGGCGATCCTTGTAACTATGTCAGTGGAAAACTGGCTAAAGACTAAAGGAATAGACTCTTGTGCTTTCCTTACCAAGCTTACCTATCAGTCCTTTATTTAATCTTACCAAAGCCCAAAATTGTTGTAAAAAGGCTTTAAAAGCTGTCTGCTTTCCAGTGTTGCAACTTTAAACCCGGGAGATGGAAAGTAAAATTCCAGGAGATTGATAAACGATTATGAAGTAAAGGAGGACCTTATTAATGAAATGTACCAGACTATTTGGCACATGCCATAGGACTTGGAACTGTGGGACAGTACCTGTGGATAATCTCTCACCAGGGATTAGGATTTACCGACAGACTGTTTTACTATTGGAATATCTAGCTCAGTGTATAATTTTATTTACCTACTTTGTACTGATTTTTTATAGTTAATATATTATTATTGTTAAAGTTATATCATTGTTGTCATTCTTTGTTGAATTCTGCTGCAATCTAGAATATTCTGAAAGTGGGCATTGTAACAACCATTGACAACTGAGCTAACAAGGGACTCCTACAGAGAACACTGTTCAGAAGTTCGATGTTAATTACTCAGTGTGCTTCTTGCAACTACCTGTGGCCCTCATTGGTCCTAAACTGGTTATGGGGTCAGAATTTTAACTTGTATTACACTTTGAAAAGTGTTACCTGGAAGTGGCTCCACTGGTGACCTGCACTCAATCAGCACAGACTCCAAGTCCAGCCATCATAAAGGTAAGAACTGTTGCTCTGGTCATTGCTATCTCTTCACAGCAATGAGACAAACATATAATCAGTCCATCTCTCATGATCTCTACAAATGGGGCAACACCTCGCATATTCTTCACAAACCTCAACTGGAATGTTTTTCTCCTCTAATGTCAAGGCTAATCATCAACAGGATTAAAAACGCATGCAGAAATATTCAGTTTTTTCCCTGTTCCTGCCAGGACAGGGCAGTGTATAGCTGCTACTTGTAGTAATACACATTCTACAGCTTGTTCACTTTCTCCCAAAGACCTAAAATTATGGAGAACATGGACCCATGCAGTCAAGATCTACAGGTACAAGTGGCAAGGCCCTGGGAACTGATCTCACCTATGTGGCAAACACTTTGTAGAAAGTAACTTTGATATATGTCAAATATGATGATGTTTAGGATAAGTTTGGCAACAAAAAACAAAAAACAAAAAAAAAACAGCTGTTGGCAAATGCGCTCCCCTTGGTGGCAATGGAAGGATTCATGGAACTAGCCAAATTGGGCATTACTCTTAAAACCATGCAGGAACAATGATTCCTCATTTTTTAAAAAGTATTTACAAATAAACAGTCAGCCTGATTCTGATTTCAAAGCTTGCATTACAGCAAAATATAGGTCTAGTAGCTCTACGACTGTCACAAAGTATCACATAATTATTAACTGCCTGTCACAGTGACCACACAGGTCTGGGATGTTGTTACAAAGTAATACATTGTTAGAAAACATTAGTGCCTTTAACAATTTTGATTCAATTGATGGAAAAAAATTGGATGGAAAACATGGACAAACAAGGACCGATCTTGTTCTATACCAGAGGTCTAGGGTTGAACAGTCTGTAAAAGGGTGAGTTAGCTGGCCACTGTGATGTGTATGTCCAATTACTACTGTACATCGCAGGTGTAAAATCCTATAACCAGATAACACTTCAGGCTACCACCTTCATACCTCATCTGCCCAGCAGCCAAGACCAGTGGGCGGCTGGCCTTTCATCTCTCAGTCACATGCCACTGTTTGTGACAGTCCACGGCCAGCTCCCAATAATCGGGTGTAAAAAATTCATCTCATTGTATCTTTGTGGTTAATATGGACCCAACAAATATGTCAGTCAGGGGGAAATATTTACCAGTGTTACATAATGGATATGATCTGAAATAAAGGATGATAAGCACATATACTGATGACAATTGTATACGGAAACATAAATCACTGCCTTCCAAGGGTGGCAAGGTTACTGCCGCATAGGAGTTTTGATACCAAAAGCCATTCATAAATGCAAACTTATATTTAATCATACCTAACCATACAGATGGGATGGGGAAATTTATTGTTTGTACAGACTTTTACATATGTTAGGTGTAGGCCATAGCTGTTTCTGTGAATGCTAGAATTTAACATGTTTAAAACACTACAAGACCTGGCCCATCCTGACACAAATTATTGCATGCATGCTTGTTCTTGTTCAATGAAGTAGAGTGATTTTTGATAGAAAATATCTCTTTTGCAACAGATTATCATTGCCCAGGCAGCAAGTTGGGATCACATAGGTGTCAACCCCCAAAGATGTGTGACCAGCAGGTTCTTGTAAAACGTGTATGAAATTTTAAAAAATAGTCAATTTTGCCTCAAAATCCCTGTCATTTAAAGAACTTTTTGAGTCTCCAAAACGGAAGAGTTTACAGCTATGGGATCGTCTGGCTACCCCAAGGCTGCACTCCCTGCGGTACTAGTAGTGATGGCAGGGTTCTGGGCATCCTGCTTGTATCTGTAAGACTGAATGATCTTTTCCTCTGATGCTACAGTTTTTCTTATTAATTTTTTTTTCATCCTCATCAGACAACATACACGAAAAACTCAATACAGACTCTCCAGAATCACTTTGCTCTGCTGTGTCTGCCATGACTCTTGGCTAACTGAAGGCACTCACCTTAGCCAGCAGGTTGTGTTAGTGATGTCACTAACACTTTCCCACATCAGCCCACAGTCAGTGAAAATTCCTGCACTTTCATTTAGCCAATGTGGTGCACTTTTGGAACTAAAAGAATCCTATTCGGAAATGAAATTTAACATTTTGGTTTTTAGATGTCATTTCTAACCACCCTAAACATCAACTTTCTAATTTGTGGTACCCATTCAATGAAGAGGCCAGACATTAAAGGCAGACAGTAATTTACATGCAGGTGCTTTGGGTGTATTGGAGTGGGAATGGGTAAAAACAGGTAAATGTCTGCTGGTCTGCAGGCCAAGTCAAGCAGCAAAGGGTGGGTCTAATTGATGGTGTGTAGCTGTCCATATGTACTGCAGTCAATTTACTTGAGGTTGTATTTGGAATACATATCAGGTCAATATGTGAACCAGGCAAGTGCCTGATCCGGGCAACCTTGACAAAAGAGGAAAACTTTGCAGCTGAGATTTGTAAAGACTATCTGAGGTGTTTCTTCACCGCTAGAGATTATAGCCCAGGTCAATGGGCTTCCTCATTGCAGCCAACGCCAAGGAAAGCTATTGACTCAGGATTAGTCTGATCAGGAAAAGGTTAAATCCAGATGCAATGGGGGGGGGGGGGGGGTAGGATTAGCAGTTTGATGAATAAATAAGAGGCAGGAATTAATTCAATTGTAAAGGAGGTGGTGAACATTTTGGAAGATACAACCAAAATGTGTTGAAAAAACATTGAATTCAATGCAAACAATAGCCCTAATGATTCCAAATGTACCACAAAAGTGCATCATGTATAGGAGTTTCATATTCCATAGTATGAATGACCTTGACCTACTGTCTCAAGGTCACAGAATATATTTTGAGAAATGAATTTTTTTTTTGCGACAGTCATTACATCTGAACTTGTGGACATATATCCATATACCATTACATAAAAAATTTGCAGACAAAAATCTAAGACTGGTAGAGTCGTGGTGGCACCACCAGTGGTATTATTTGGAATAACTTTAGAGGTGTTTAAAACACATTTACTTCAATATATTGCAATAATAAACCAGGAACTACAGGCCAATGGTCAAAATTTATGAAAATTTTGGGTGACCTTGACCTTGTAAAAGAATTAGACAAATGATACCAAATGTAACACAAATGTGTATTATATGTGAAAGTTTGATATTGCATAATAAGGATGATGTTATCCCACCTTATCAGGGTCACAATGCACTTCAGCAAATTACTTTAATTGTAATGGTCATTAAATCTTATAACTTGTACACGTATATCCAAATATCAAATACAGGAAAATTGAATAAACTAAAGTCTGACATGTTGAGTCATAGTGCCACTGGTGGTATTAACGTAAACTAAAGTGAACTAACAATATAGGTCAAATTTTGGGTGTTCATGACCTGTTTTCAAGGTCATGAAGCAGTACAGTAAAGGACACTAAATTCAATATATTGAGAAAGAATACAGCTAATGATACTAAATGTACCACAAATGTGTATCCTGTGGAAGTTTGATGTTGCACAATATGGATAACCTAAAACTAGTTTCTGGAGACCACAGAGGAATTGCATTTCAGGAAACAAGTTTTTTTATGACAGTCATCCAATGATTTGTCAGCACAGCATAAGGCTAGCTGCATGCAGGGACCTTTTGAGAAATAAACTGAAGTAAGGTTTTACAAAACCTGATAACATAGATCCTTCAAAATTAAGAAGCATCCAGTACAAGCTGCTTCAACAGACTCCCTCAAACAGCCACATGGGGACACACCTCCATTGCAGACCACATGCAGGACATACAAATATCAGTTCTCTTATATTCCATCAACTTAAAACCAACTTCTTCTACTGCAAACCTACTGCTCCTTCTACCGCAAACCTACTGCTTCTTCCACTGCAAACCTACTGCTTCTTCCACTGCAAACCTACTGCTTCTTTCACTGCAGCTGCCATGTACCGCAGACCCACTGTTCAGTGTGTTTGCAGTGGTTAAATGTGTTATTGTGCATACAATGCAAATGGGTGTTTATCCACTGTATAGCCACTCCAGTTACCACTACATACCACTGCAATCCCACTGCACAGTGTCAATAACAAACCCACTTGCAACCTGCAGTGGATCATCTGCAAAACCACTGCGCAGTGGCAATGCAGCCATCACCTCACAAGAAATCCACTGCAAAACTGATATGCAGGATTAAGTTGCCAACATTTAATATGGGATGTCCCACAAAGACAGCCAGTCCTGCCAGGTCAACAGCTAGACAACTAGATGTACAGTGGAATCTCCCTATTAAGAACATCGAAGGGACCAAAAAATGTGGTCTTAACGGGGGTATGATTTAACAAAGGACAAATAAAAATGGGTCTGTAAATTTGTGGTCTTAATATAGAAATAGTCTCTTTATGGAGGTGGTCTTGATTCTACTGTACTCTCAGTGAGCAGTTCCTTTATAATGTGAATGAGGTATAAGGTTGGCTCAGCAGGAAACAATAAGAAAGGCAAGGAGGCCAGCCATACAGGATAGAAGCAGCTGTTGGTGATCTTGACAACTATTCCATCACCCAACCAAATGATAGAAAACAGACCCATTGTGCCATCATTCTGAGCCTGTCTAATAGACACAGGTTTACAAACGGACTCAATAAATAAGTCAGTCTTATCGCGGCTTCCACTTCACAGCTGACTGATAATGTGATTGATACAATGAATGGCTCAACAGCAATAACATCTCTTCAAAAATAACAATTGAAAGCGATATTGTTCAACTGATTGATAGAGTGAACAATTGAGTTATGAAGGAGCTGATTTACAGAACTGACCTGTGGGATCGTGGAATTCAATTTCAAATCCACTCTTTCTCTCCTCAAAAAGGCTTCACTTTTGGCCATTATTTTTTCTCCGCGCGCGCCATATACACGTCTTTTTGTGGTAAATGCTATGTGTGTGTGTGACATTGAATACTGTCTATTGCTACGTGTCTGTGACATTGAATACTGTCTATTGCTACGTGTCTGTGACATTGAATACTGTCTATTGCTACGTGTCTGTGACATTGAATACTGTCTATTGCTATGTGTCTGTGACATTGAATACTGTCTATTGCTACGTGTCTGTGACATTGAATACTGTCTATTGCTTGTGCCTGCTCATTTTGTCTCCTTGTAAAGTTGCCTGCTGTCATGTAGTATACAGATTCAAGTGGTAATATGGGTTAAAAAGATAGACCTGTTGGTATGGAAGAGTTCATGGCAGTAAAAACCAAAGATGTTCTCCACTTTTCAGTGTGAATGTATACACTGCCCAGGCCCTTGAGCAGACACTGTGTGCTGTCTATAATAAGAGATATAAACCGCTTTAACTTTTCAATGCCACATTTTTGACTGAGTCAACAGCTAAAGGATGCCAAGGAAAGCTGATGACCTGATCGAATTATATATGTATTCTATGTAACTTCAGACATGCTGGTACTTGAATGAAAGGTCTTTTTTTCAAAAGGAACATGAATTCAGCACCCTTATTATAATTCACAGTAGTTCAATTTGAAGTAGTTTGCCTTAAGTGGCAGTTGGCACTGCAGTGATCTGTGTCAGGCTTATGGGGACACTTTGGACCTTGGATTTTACTGTGGCCTTGCTCTATCTTTGTCCTACTCCACTTATCAAGTCTTCTGCCTCTCTGATTACACAATCACAAGTATCAGATACAAATCTTTACAAATGCATTCAGAAAAATATCAGCTATATTCTAACAAATATCATATCAAAATGAACAAACAAAAAAAAAGATGTGCTTGTCAATTGTAGCAAACCTGAGAGGAACTGTGGGCTCGGACTCGTAAATCTGTAGCAGTTCAAAAGTCTGATCAAGCCACTTTCCACCCAAAACGGATGTGTGGCCTGATGTCTGTCCTGATGTGTGGCCTGATGTGTGGCCTGATGTGTGGCCTGATGTCTGTCCTGATGTGTGGCCTGATGTGTGGCCTGATGTGTGGCCTGATGTCTGTCCTGATGTGTGGCCTGATGTGTGGCCTGATGTGTGGCCTGATGTCTGTCCTGATGTGTGGCCTGATGTGTGGCCTGATGTCTGTCCTGATGTGTGGCCTGATGTGTGGCCTGATGTGTGGCCTGATGTGTGGCCAGATGTGTGGCCTGATGTGTGGCCTGATGTCTGGCCTGATGTGAGGCCTGATGTCTGGCCTGATGTCAGGCCTGATGTCTGGCCTGATGTGTGGCCTGATGTGTGGCCTGATGCGTGGCCTGATGTGTGGCCTGATGTGTGGCCTGATGTCTGTCCTGATGTGTGGCCTGATGTGTGGCCTGATGTCTGGCCTCCTTGCTTCAGTTAATCACTAATGATTAGACTACTTCAGTATCCAATTCCTGTAAAGTTTCTGTTTTTCTAGACCACTAGTTGATATATTTTAATTGTAAATACAATTGGCTGCCATGCTCACAAGCCTATATTAGGGCCTCTTGTACATGTACATTGTTCTTTAATGTTAATAAAGATGCACATAATAATGCATCATGGAACTCACCCAAAGACAAAAAACGAAAAAATGTGGTTGCCCATTCTTGTTTTTCCTTGCATTATTTTTTTTTTTTTTTTTGGCATGAAAACCACAAAAACCAAACTGTCATTATCATTATCATCACCACAAAGATACTCTATTCAAAAATTCAAAGAAAATGAAGCTCTTACATAATGATCTTATATATCTTGTAACACTGTATAAACAAAGCCTGTGTTTAAGACCATATCAGATGTAGGATGGTATGTTGTAGACCAAAACTTCAATAGTCTTCACACGCTTTAGACAAACAAGTGGCAGAGACCATGACAGTGCTGCTGACTTACCTACAATATTAGACAGGCTTGTTCATTTTTAATATAGGTCAACATCATTCTTAGTTGTAGATGCATGTGCCTGTTCCTGTTCTAGGAAGACCAGAAGTACTTCCTACTCTTCTGCCCTATGTTTACACAGGGTAAAAGGCTCCGAAACATGTTGAGTAGTTACCCGCTGAAGACCCTTTAATTTATTTGGGCTAATACAGCCTATGTCAAAATTTACAGAGGAACGTGTGCAATATGGACAATAGAACTTCTATGTATATAAGTTAGACAGGGACAGGTTAGCTTATGCAGAGTAAAGAGTTCGGACTGTGGAATAGGGTAATGACTACTAGGAAGTGGTTTTGGACAAAAAGACACAAATACAAAACAGCATAAAAAAAAAGTCAGCTTCTGCTTGATCTGTATTATATGTAGTTCCCAGAGTTCTGCTCAGTTGTATAATTCAGATTGCAAGAGGTCCACATTCTTCTCTTTGGTAGTGAAGAACTACCTGGTGCATTGAATACTGAAAGTTTTCATGATGGTTTCACTTCCTTATTATTAGTACTGACTCTTCACCCAGGGTTTCATTGCAAACCCAGGGCAGAGTTGCAGACTTTGATGTGCTGCCTGCTGTGAACATATGCTAATTAATCAGATAAGACTGGCTACTCACAGGAGGATGCTGGCTGGAGGCCTTGTTCTTGTCCACAAGAGAAAGTAGTTTTCTTTCATGTCAGGGTTGTAGAAGCATCTGAGCATATCTATCAAATCATTTTCATGAATTTTGACTGCTACTGAACAGATTAAGAATTCCTGTGAGAATAGCCACCACACCTCAAGATGACATCCTTTCTGGTTTGTAGTTTCTAGCATGTTGTTTACACCATGTTTGAGGCTGTGACAAAAGTATATCATTTTAACTGGAGGGTTTTTATTCTTACCCTTTTCTTCTTCTGCTTTTGTTTAAAAACATTTAATTTCTCTCTTCTATTCAGGGCCAAAAGAATTGCTCACAATGATGTAGTTATGACTCAGACTTTAATTTCCGGAATCAGATATATATGTGGCATTGTCTTGTAATTCTCTCTCATCATGCTGCATGTTATTGGTTGGTGATTGTGCTTTGGTTTTGTCTTGATCTTCTTTAATGTTACTGAACACTCTGTACTTTTTCATCTGTAAGCGTAACATCTGGTAAGTTAAACATTGTTTGTGCTGTCCAGTGCATGTTGTACCTACCGTATTCATTCCAGTAAGTGCACAGTGCCCTTAGAATAATCAAATTGCAAAATATGTCTAAAAACAGGCAATGAACTTGAATTGAGACTTAGAATTGAACTCTATCTATGAAAACCAAGGTTTCTTTTCTGACAAAAAATGGTGGTGCTCTTATTAGAGCAAGTGCTTTTATTGGAATGAATAAGGTATTTACAGTGTGTCTCTCCTTGTCTGAAGAACCCATTATATTAGTCTCTCATTGTACTATAGAGCTAGCTATATAGGTATCCAGTATGTATAAATATATCTAAATCAAATTAATCTGCTGCCAAGATATTTGAGCCTGTCACTACAGGAAACACTGGCAACCCTCTGCCCTAATAGACACCTACTGCTGGACACACTCAAGGTTATTAACTCTTTCAGTGCCAAATTTTTGACTGAGTCAACAGCTTTTCTTGGCACATATTTGGCACATTGCACCCAATGTGCACTGAGAAAAGCTGTTGACCTGGGGTATTCTCTCTGGAACTATATAGGCATACTGGTACTTTTTAAGTGGTATACAAATCTGGGATCCTAATGATAATTCAGACTAGATTGACTTAAGTAGATCGACTTTAGTGGTGATTGGCACTGAAAGAGTTAACATTTGCACCACTAAGGACTAGTTATTGCAAACTGATGAGGCATCCTCCTCAGGCCAAGCTAAATGTGTCTCACACAATATGACTATGATACACGTATCTTAAAACAGTTTGACTGATACAAGTCGAGCCTAAGGTAGAAATCAACTAAATAGGGAACAAAGTCGCAAGTAGTATTGAAAATGAGGAGCATCCCCCTGGCGTTTCGTCCAACCTTGGTCTTTATTAGGGGTAATGGAGGCTCATTTGAGGTACTATATTTTCCACGTACACCATATATCAAAAAAGAGGTTCACCTTTTGTCTGCTTTTTTACATTATAAGCTCTGACGTCACTGAAACTTGCTACTTTGTATTACTACAGAGGATAAGTATGTGTAGGCTCATAGGGCTATGTTGTATACAGAATGTAATAAAATATAATACATGTGATGCATTGTGTTAAAACAGTTTATTTTTTCTCAGTCTGCAGCGATGAACAATATAGCTGTTTGATAACGCTATGTGCTCATGCACACAGGTACTTTCTGGTGGAGTGATATGAGCCACATGCAGCAGTACCGCAGTTAATGTGAATGTCTCTAATTGACCCTCTGTTACTGGCAATGAAAAAAAAACAATCATAAATAAGAACAAGATCTAGATATCTAGATATCTTTTTTCCTCATCATCCAAAGTTTTGACTGCCCAGTGATTATTTTATTTCTGTTCAGCAATCCATGTGCAAGATGCTGTAAACTAGTTACCCGTTAAAGGTGACCCCAGCGATAGCCGATCTCAATCCTTAGCTGGGGTCATCCTGACAGACTTCTCATAAGCTTTTGTTATTAATGAATGTACAGCACTGATGTTAATTTTCTTGTATTTTGATTTTTCATTGTCAAATAAAACGTTTCTGAGTTCCGAGTTCTGAGATATTTATTATCTTCCCCTTGAATTAAGACTCAGTCTTGCATTCTTTAGCATGCTATCTTGACAGGTTTCACCTACAATGTCGTCCAAATTATTTTCCATTACTGTTGAAAAGTCAAAAACATTGCAGCAGAGGACATTTGACGACCAGCAACTTGGGCTGGTTTCAAGGGCAATAAACTACGGAGGCACAGAATGATGAGAGTGAGGATAACGGTGACATGTTAGGTCAGGCCTGACTCTCTACGACTGAATAAAACATAATTGATGGGGATAAGTTCAGGAGTTGCTCATTTACATTCATGTCCATAGACATGTACAGAGGACCATTACCCCTACTGGCCTATAGCTACTACATGTAGTGTACCATACTGACCTACTGAAAGACATCTTTCCATTATAAGTACCAAATTATCAGTCAAACCTCATTACAAATATATATATATATATATATATATATATATATATATATATATATATATATATATATATATATATTAAAACCTCCCTATACCGTACACCCTTGGGACCGGAAAAAAGTGTTTGGTATGGGGAGGCGTTCAGTATAGGGAGGTTTGCTAACATTGAAAGTATATATCCGAGACAGAGAAATGGTGTTCAGTAAAGAGAGGTGTTCGATATACAGGTGTTCAGCTATATATGTGTGTGTGTGTGTGTGTGTGTCTGTCTGTGTGTGTGTGTGTTGTGTGTGTGTGTGTGTGTGTGTGTGTGTGTATTATACACATTATATTAGGGTTGGGCATCTTTACAAATTTCTGTATAACGATACTTTTTGGTACAAAGCCATGTACCACAATACATCTTGACAGTGTGTGAATTAAGTGATCGCACTCCTTGAATTGACATGCAACAGTCAGTATCACAGCCTCTGTGCTGGTGTTTTGATGAATCATTCTGCCGTGTCTACATTCACTAGCAATGAATTCACGATGTAGGCTGTGAAATGTGTTTTGTTGGCTATTCATCTCCATTCAGGGATGATTTTCTTAAATTTCTTCATGTAAAATTCATAAGTTATGGTAAAATTCAAGTTTTTGATCGTATCATAAAAATTCGATACACAAGGAATGGATCATAATATGGTTCGGTACAAGGTTAGTATTGTGCCATTTTCATATGTTGTCCCAACCCTATTGTATATATGCATGGTATATTAACCCTGGAAAAGGGATAATTTTTTTGTGTATACACGTACATGTGGACAGTTCCAAGTCGCTGTGACAATCTGCTGTAACAGCTAATATTTCCCGTTTGCAGATTCTGTAAATTCCTTTATTTTCACTGTATTTACATGTAATTCAAAAGAACCACAAAGGTGCAGGACTAATGAGTTTTCTTTGTTTCACTCTCAAAGCAAATGTTTTTTGTTGCTTAAAAATGTACAAATTTCAATTCACAGGGATCTGTTAAATTTGACTTACACATAATTGACCTAGACAGTAGCCAACACTCTCTAGGGGGCTATGCTATTGTGTTGCTGCTCTCATTCTATTTTGCCCGCCAGGAGACAGAATGATACTGTAATATTTGACCCTTTCCCACTGAAATCACCCCAAAACATCCAGATATCAATTGCCTGCTTTTGTGCTTTTACTTGTATTTCATGTTGGTAGAAAACATTTCTATCCAGAGAATTATAGATAAGACACACCATGATGCTATGTTTGCTTGATGCCAGTTTAGTGCACTACACACAACCTGCACCAAGACAAGCTGCATTGACTCAGTCTTTAATATCCTCACCAAGACAAGCTGCATTGACTCAGTCTTTAATATCCTCACCAAGACAAGCTGCATTGACTCAGTCTTTAATATCCTCACCAAGACAAGCTGCATTGACTCAGTCTTTAATATCCTCACCAAGACAAGCTGCATTGACTCAGTCTTTAATATCCTGACCAAGACAAGCTGCATTGAGTCAGTCTTAATATCCTCACCAAGACAAGCTGCATTGAGTCAGTCTTTAATATCCTCACCAGCAAAGTGCTGAACTCCTTTTTGTTTTTGTTTTTGTTTTTGTTTATGTTTTTGTTTAAAATTCCTAAGTTTAGAGCTTGCAAATACATCAACTTAAAAAATGTGAAAATTTACATGTGTAAAATATTTTTATCTGTGAACTTCAAAAAATGTACAAAAAAATATATGTGTAAAAATGTTTGAAATAAATAGTTAAATGAATGAATGAATGAATGAATGAATGAATGAAAGAATAAATAAATAAATGAATAAATAAATAAATAAATAAATAAATAAATAAATAAATAAATAAATAAATAAATAAATAAACAAATAAAACAAAGCAGTTTATAATATTGAGACATGAGCCAGGCCCTGGAAGAGTGTGATAGTGCTACACTGATATGTACTTACACTCTACCCTATGTCTGTTTATAAGCACACCACATCTTGTGTGCACATGTTTGAAAAGCAATTTGTTGATAACTAATTTAGTGCTTTATACAACAATGCCACTTAATTGGCACCACTTCTCATGTGAAATAGCAAAATAATACACTCACATGAAATTCATTCCCTTCCGTCAAAATAAATGACAAGCTCAAAAAGGATTCAATCCGCACTCTCCCAAATCATGATCTTGTTCATAAACCAGAGGCATTTGATACATATATATATATATATATATATATATATATATATATATATATTAAGCACAATAATTTACATTTTTTGGTCACATTGAATTTTTCTTATTTTTTTTTCCGAGCTTATATTGTTTCATTCACAGGTTATGTTCTTTGAACACCAGCATAATCAATCTGAATGTTCAATCCTTGCAGTTTTTCTGTGAGAGTCCAGGTTAATCAATGGCAGTCGTAAGCTGGCATCAGTCATGTCTCATATTTGATGTTAATGACTATATTAATCACGTTAATGAAGCATCCCATTAACTTATCCAGGGCTTGTTAAATTGGTATTCATTTGCATAATAAAAGCACAAATCAAAATGCTGTTTTCATTTCATCAACCCTCTGCAGTTATTTTTACATGTACAAGTGTTAGACATCGGCAAACAATACGCAGGTATTGCACTCAAACATTTTACCCTTTTGAATACGTGTGAATTTTTAAACTGATTATAACTGTTGGATAAACAATTAGCACTTCAATCATATAGATTCTAGATATATATGAACTGTTACACTTCGATTATATTGCTAAATAAACAATTGGCAATTTGATTGTACATTAATATCTGTGATGTTTGCATACAAATCTGCGAACAGGTATTATAACAACTTATCACACAAACCAAATTCCAAAGTGTTTACAACATAAACACATACTTGGCTGAATTAACATTTCCCAAACTTGGTTTATTGTTATTTACTTTGTAATTAAGATAACCAACACCCACACAGTTCCAGGATTTCAACTTTGAAAGTTGAAGGCCTACAATTAGAAAACAAGAGGTCTATGGGCCTAATGCTCTGATGGCACAGTGGCTATATTGCACCTGTTTCTTTCAAATTTTCAAATCCTCAAGTGGCTTCTCAACATATAAAGCTTATGTACATTTAGTGTATAAAAAGTCCACCGGATGGCACTTCACTCCACATGTAATCATAGCTTATTTGTGCCATTCTTGTGATGGATATTGTTGCATGTGCCAAGACAACAACGAGTCAGTCCTTCACTTTATGTCCTCAGTGAACTTGGGACAGCATATCAAGGTCCAAAATAAGTCAAGGTCAGTGATATTTTATCATATTCTATCTTTGGACATTGTCTATGTATTCTATAAATTTGGAAACTCTGATCCAATTACTTTTCAAGATATGGAATTTTATATCTTAAAACACATTTTGGCTCACAATTTTAGTCAAATTATAGGTGGCACCACTAGTATCATTACCAACTTAGACTTTGACCTCTCTTACAATCCCATCAAATTTGGTGAAGATCTGCTAGAAATTAAAGATTCTACAGTATTCACAAGATTTTCATATTTTGACCCCTATATTACATAATATTGTAGGTGGCACCATCAATATCCAAATGAACCTAAATTTTTATACACCCTATAAGTCCTAAAAGCTATATTGGGCTAACTTGAATACTGTGGATAGTATTGAGGTCACAAAATTTTCACATTTTGACCTGTATATTACATAATAATATAGGCGGCAGCACCAACATTGATGTTGACAAATATTTTTATACACTTTATAACTCCGAAACCTCATATGGACCTATCGCAGAAAATGAAAGCCCTGTCCAGGTACAGTCCCAATAAGTTTGAAGAGGATCCAACTTAACGTTTGGAATATGAAGTCCAGCAAAGCAAGCATGCACAAAAATTCTTTAAAAAAGTTTTTTTTAAAGAACCACAAACCTACCTGTCCAAAACATTAAGATCTACGTGTTGCCAGAAGTGTCCATGTCCCAAATCAATTGGCTGAGCACTTTAGATTTTTTAAACATTTTACTAAAATATACAAACAAACAAACAAACAAATTTAAAAACAACAAAACTCAGAATAAAAAATTTCTTCAATAATTAGGGAAGCAGAGTATCAACACCTTTAGTGAACTGCTTTGTGTAACTATCCTGCAATTTGACCAAGTCTCACAACAATCTGAGCGGCACTTTTGGAGAGAAAGTCAAAAATAGCAAAAACACACACAAAATTTAAATAACTACAAAAACATCACAGGGCCACCTAATGAAGTGTCCCTATGCAATTTCAAAGCAATTTGCCCAGCAGTTTTGGAGAAGACTCTTTTTTTTTTTCTTCAGATTTTGCCCAAAAATGGACAAAACAATCATTAAAAATCCAAAAATCACTGGAATATGAACACATGAACAAACTTGGTTGAGATCCACCCAAGGGACATCCCCACCAAGTTTCCAGTGAATCTGGTGAAAGTTTTGAACAGTTGAAAATGTAAATTGTTGGCGGATGGATACAGATAACAACAGATGAAGCACCAGAAGATAAGTTCAGCTGACTGACAAGTCAGCTGAGCTAAAAAGCTGGATATCAACCCTTTCTGATCTAAACAGGTGAAAACTGGCTGCTAGTCAAATGTCATTTGCTCTAATATTTCACACTAATTTAAACCTGTAACGGAAAACAATTTGAATTAAATTGCCGAGACCTCTCAGGATAACTTGCCCCAGATCAAAAGCTTTCCTTGCTGAGAGTTGGGTGTTCAGTCCATGCTGAAGAAAGCTGTTGACTTAGTCTTAATTCAGGGGTAAAAGGCTGAAAACTGTCTGATTTAATGTGTCTTTTCTCAAACAAATTTTGTCATTAATAAAAATCAGGAGAAAAACATTTTGAACCAAAAATAAAACATTAAAAATTACCCGTGCCACAGAATGTGTTGACTCAAATTCTGATCCAGGTAAAGAGTCGAAAAGTTATGGCAGTGATGTTAGAGATGAAAACTTACCTGGCACTCCCAGTTCAGCTGCCAGTCTCTCCCCAAACTCTCGCGCACACTCCACGCAGTCCTCCATGGTGACCCCGCGGACAGGAATGAAGGGACACACATCCAATGCGCCCAGTCTTGGGTGCTCACCTGAGACAATTTGACAACAGATGTTGAGTGGTCAGGGCTGGCAGAAAACGAATCAGGTCCAGATGGCAGACAAACACATGATGCCTTATCTATCAGCATGTCACAATACCTATCAGGACAAATGGCGGCTTAATTGTATTGTCCCTAATTAACAAACAATTTCATCTTTATCCCTCCATATTCATAAATACAAAAACTTCAGCTTGTGGGAAATAGGGTAACTTCCTTTTTTGTCTTTTCTTTTCGTTTCAGTGAAATAATTATCCTGCTCAATGAGTATTATAAAATGAACTTGCATACATCATAGATTTTCTTTCTTTTTTTTTTTATTTCAAGCATATACCTAAAGTTTAAATTAACCCTACTAACTATCAAGGGCACAATCTCTTTTAAGGTGGAAGCTGTGAAGCTAGTGCGCAGTGAGACTGGCAACTTTGGATCGATATTACCCATTTAATTTTTTCACAAGTACATAAAA